>VYZU01081023.1:0-25172 GCA_013401355.1 Ceyx cyanopectus | reverse complement strand
TGTAATCTATATAACATGCTCTGGCCATAATAACAACTTAGATGGAGATATCTAAATTTAAAATGTATCAGCAATAGCTGACAAATCCTATCTTCTGTGGAGAAATATAGAAGAGTATGTGCAGGACAAAAGAGGAGCAAATATCATGAGTAGATAGTGAAGAACGAAAATACTTTGATGCTGGAAGGCAGATTAAATATAAACTAGAGTTAAAGATGCTGTTATTCTACTTCTCACATAAAATACAAAGGAACTTCCTGAAGTATATTACACAATCACAAGGGGTTCAGAAACTGGTTATGAGAATGATCAGTGTCCTGGAATAAAAATTTCATAAAAAGAGATTGAAAGATTGTATGATTGTTTACAGAAGAGATGAATACAAGCAGTTATGATGAAAATATATTAAATTTTGAGAAGTTAGCTTCTTATTCTTCATTTTGCCATCTCCAAAAACTCAGAGAAATTTCCATAAAATTCTCCAGATGATAAATATCATTAAGGGAAAAACTGTTTCTCAAAAAATATAAACCCCCCTACCAAAGTCTAGTATTGATGATATTGAAAAGAAGCATTAAATATTTGCAGGCTGTGCTAATGACACATACAGTAACCATTGGAAAAAAATAATACTTTTCAGATATAAACCAGAGCAAAGTGAAAACATATTCCTGTGCAGCACAGTTCCAGTGGATCTCACAGGTAGCCTTGCACAAAATCATGATGATCTGTGTACAGAGGGGCATTACAGACAAATCAAAAGGTAATTTTGTTTTGTTTTTTTTTCCCTGCTGGTATTACCACCATGTGAAACAATCCTGGCCAAGTCCAACATCAGTTTGATCTGGAACACTGACCTGTCTGCCACTCCAAGAAATATCTTACTTTTTATCACATTTTATGCCTACAGAACTCTCATAGGATAGGAAAATGTTACTAATTTAATCTACTCAAATTCTTCTTCTCATTGCACTCAATGAACCACAACAAAAACACAGCACAAAAACAAATACTAAAAAAAACCCCAAACTTTTTAAGTGCTTAGTAACAGCTGATAGAAAAATGAATTGATAATATGAAAAACAACAAACCTGTTCCTTTTCTTCTTCCTTCACTCCATATGAAGCCTATCCTGAATATATAACAAGAGCTAAAATATATTAAAGAGCCAGTAGAACCCATTTATAAAATAAAGCCCCACTGGGAGGAGCCCCACTAATTAACAATTAAGTCAGGTCATTCTATATGTGTATAAAGGGAGAATACCTACAGGTGTTTTCATTTTCCTTTTTGGGGAGGAACTTTCAGCTGCCTGTGAGAGAGGGGGTCTGGGGATAAGCAGAAAAGTAATAGCTTTAGTTAGGGCTTCATATGAACTAAAATAGTATTTCTAAAAAAACAAGCATTTGTAATGATTTAATTACAAATTTATTGTAATTAGTGCTTTTTAGCACTGTTATAGTTTTCAGATTTTCTTTTAAATTAATTGAGGAAAGTAGAAAATAAAAGCATATATGATATAAATAACTTATTAGGATGGTTAATCACCTCATATATTCTGTTACTATATTACCCTTAATTTTATCATTCAACTATTATCTTATTTTTACCACTCAAGTTCTCTATATATGAAATGTATTCGAATCCATCTGAATTTATTCTAACATCTAGTTCATCTTGCAGTAACCTATGCAGCATTTAATGGCTTGTAATTTATCACTATATTCTTTCCCAAATAACATCCCTTAGCTGAGTGCTCCCCTATATGTATATTTAATTTTCCTATCCTGAATCTCAGAGCATGAGTTTTCTCTGGTTACCTGCAATGTGTGAGAGGGTACAATGCTCTTGTAGGACTTTTTCAGCTGGTGTTAAAATCCTTCAGGGGCTTGTAGGTTTTAGAATTTACTAAAAAAAACCCAACATGATGAATTTATCATAAAAAACAGTTGGGATACATACACCAAAAAAATAAAATTGAGTTTAATTCTGCTTCTTAAGTCAAGATACATAACATTGGCAATACCCTGGTTTGGGGAGGATTTTACATTCCATTTAATATTTGCTGTGATGTTTGTAAATATCTCCATTAAACCAAGGGATTTCATTTTGCTTTTCAGCGATGCTTCAGATTTTATCTCTTACTGAAACAAGCTATTTAATNTGTAATCTATATAACATGCTCTGGCCATAATAACAACTTAGATGGAGATATCTAAATTTAAAATGTATCAGCAATAGCTGACAAATCCTATCTTCTGTGGAGAAATATAGAAGAGTATGTGCAGGACAAAAGAGGAGCAAATATCATGAGTAGATAGTGAAGAACGAAAATACTTTGATGCTGGAAGGCAGATTAAATATAAACTAGAGTTAAAGATGCTGTTATTCTACTTCTCACATAAAATACAAAGGAACTTCCTGAAGTATATTACACAATCACAAGGGGTTCAGAAACTGGTTATGAGAATGATCAGTGTCCTGGAATAAAAATTTCATAAAAAGAGATTGAAAGATTGTATGATTGTTTACAGAAGAGATGAATACAAGCAGTTATGATGAAAATATATTAAATTTTGAGAAGTTAGCTTCTTATTCTTCATTTTGCCATCTCCAAAAACTCAGAGAAATTTCCATAAAATTCTCCAGATGATAAATATCATTAAGGGAAAAACTGTTTCTCAAAAAATATAAACCCCCCTACCAAAGTCTAGTATTGATGATATTGAAAAGAAGCATTAAATATTTGCAGGCTGTGCTAATGACACATACAGTAACCATTGGAAAAAAATAATACTTTTCAGATATAAACCAGAGCAAAGTGAAAACATATTCCTGTGCAGCACAGTTCCAGTGGATCTCACAGGTAGCCTTGCACAAAATCATGATGATCTGTGTACAGAGGGGCATTACAGACAAATCAAAAGGTAATTTTGTTTTGTTTTTTTTTCCCTGCTGGTATTACCACCATGTGAAACAATCCTGGCCAAGTCCAACATCAGTTTGATCTGGAACACTGACCTGTCTGCCACTCCAAGAAATATCTTACTTTTTATCACATTTTATGCCTACAGAACTCTCATAGGATAGGAAAATGTTACTAATTTAATCTACTCAAATTCTTCTTCTCATTGCACTCAATGAACCACAACAAAAACACAGCACAAAAACAAATACTAAAAAAAACCCCAAACTTTTTAAGTGCTTAGTAACAGCTGATAGAAAAATGAATTGATAATATGAAAAACAACAAACCTGTTCCTTTTCTTCTTCCTTCACTCCATATGAAGCCTATCCTGAATATATAACAAGAGCTAAAATATATTAAAGAGCCAGTAGAACCCATTTATAAAATAAAGCCCCACTGGGAGGAGCCCCACTAATTAACAATTAAGTCAGGTCATTCTATATGTGTATAAAGGGAGAATACCTACAGGTGTTTTCATTTTCCTTTTTGGGGAGGAACTTTCAGCTGCCTGTGAGAGAGGGGGTCTGGGGATAAGCAGAAAAGTAATAGCTTTAGTTAGGGCTTCATATGAACTAAAATAGTATTTCTAAAAAAACAAGCATTTGTAATGATTTAATTACAAATTTATTGTAATTAGTGCTTTTTAGCACTGTTATAGTTTTCAGATTTTCTTTTAAATTAATTGAGGAAAGTAGAAAATAAAAGCATATATGATATAAATAACTTATTAGGATGGTTAATCACCTCATATATTCTGTTACTATATTACCCTTAATTTTATCATTCAACTATTATCTTATTTTTACCACTCAAGTTCTCTATATATGAAATGTATTCGAATCCATCTGAATTTATTCTAACATCTAGTTCATCTTGCAGTAACCTATGCAGCATTTAATGGCTTGTAATTTATCACTATATTCTTTCCCAAATAACATCCCTTAGCTGAGTGCTCCCCTATATGTATATTTAATTTTCCTATCCTGAATCTCAGAGCATGAGTTTTCTCTGGTTACCTGCAATGTGTGAGAGGGTACAATGCTCTTGTAGGACTTTTTCAGCTGGTGTTAAAATCCTTCAGGGGCTTGTAGGTTTTAGAATTTACTAAAAAAAACCCAACCAACCTTGGGAGACAAAGGAAGAAGAAAATAGCTCTCTTTTCTCACCTTTGAGTCATTCGTTATTTTTTTCTCTCTCATACCATTTCTGTTGGTCATGATGACCTTTTCTAGTTAATGTAGTAGAGAAATGAGTATCTGTTAGTATCACCAGATTCTAGTCTAGAAAGAATCCTTTTAAGCTGGGAAGGAAATGCCTTGCTGTGTCTCTTTTCATCTCCTGTTAGTATGGTTAGTAAACTACAAGAGAACTTCTTAATATAAAATACTGAACATTAAGATTTATGCTAGACAGTTCTGCCCTACTGCTCTTGAAATTGCTCTTACTAGGTGTGCAGAAGGGAGTTCAACTTTCATCTAGACACAGCCTTGAGTCTCCAAAGTCATAGGCAAGTGGGTAAGAAACAAGGGACCACAAGTTTCAATATTATATGAAATTCAGACACCTGAGTCTCACTTCAGATGTTGTTTCCAAGAGCTTCACATTAGTGATTTTTTTCCACTAATAGCTGGGAAATTATTTGACCTGTATTCTGCTTAAACAGGCATCTTATATTCCAGGGTATATTTTTTACTTCATATTTATATTCAGTTTAAAACCATCTTGGTAATTGAATACGGAGGTGAGAGTAAGGTTATTTCTTACCAAGGTTTTAATTGCCCACTGATTCTTCTGAACACACAAGCTGGTGCTTTCCCTGTGGATTACAAACTTGTTGAACTGGACCTTAAATTCTTCAAGGAAAACTGCAAGCAGTGTTATTGATCAGATTTCAGACATCACTGGCCATCCTGTGCTCTGGGGTCTTGCTAATTGCTGCCTCTTGACCATGGTTGGAAACCTTGTTTGTTTGGCTGTCAACACAACTCTCAAGACAAGATTTGGTTGGCTACATGTGTGTAGAAGAGGGGTGGCAGACAGTGGGGAAACAGATGGTTTGTAGAAAGAAGCTGTCACCATTTGGGATTAGACACTAGACCTGAAGTACTCCTTTAGTAGAAAATCTCCTGGGACCTGAAATCCATTAACAGCTCATAGCCAATTTCCCAACTTCTGCAAGAGAGACAGGCTGGATTTATGCTAGTAATATTTTCTTTATAAATAAAATATTTACCTACACTTCTTGTAATTGCTGTATATATTTGTCTTGATTTGTGGGGATGTGTGTGGGGGGAGAGTCTTTCTCTTGGGTGTTTTGATCCCTCCTTCCCATCCTGCATTTGATTGCTTCTAACTTAAGCACTTATCCCACACCACCACCCATTGAATCATGGAATGGTTTGGGTTGGAAGGGACATTAAATGTCATCTAGTTCCAACCCCCCTGCCACAGGAGAAATTATTTATTATGAGAGGGGTGAAACACTGCCCCAGGTTGCCCAGAGATGTGGTAGAAGCCCCATCCCTGGAAACATTCCAGGTCAGGATGGATGGGGCTTTGAGCAACCTCCTCTAGTTGAAGTTGTACCTGCTTAATAGCAGGGTTTGGACTAGATGACCTTTAAAGGTCCATTCAGCTCAAATTATTCTGTGATTCTATGATTCTATAGTTTACATATGACATAGTCTAGGCAGGAATTTGGGATTTATTTGTCCCATAACAAAACATGTTTGAATTTCAGGTCGTTGTATAGCTCCATCCTACAGGAATCTATTTCCATAACCAGGGTGAAGCATCTACACCAGTAGAGGCTTTGCAGCAGAGTTTAAATTTTCTTTTAGTTCATTGTAACAGACATAACCCAGAGTTAAACTTCATTGTGTGCTGAAGGTGATTATGTCAGGAGATAAACATAAACAAACACCTCAACTAGATGTTGATCTTTGCAACTTCAAGCATTTGGATTTAAATAAAAACCATGAGAAGCTGTCTTCCAAAACAAGCCATTCCTACATTCATCTTGTACTACTGTGTGGTGGCATAAATACCTTCTCCCTTGGGGAATGGTGTTAAAGATACCTTCTGGAAGCATTTTAAATCTCCAAGCAATTATAAATAATTCTTCTAAGCCCTTGGATTTCCTTGAGTGAGATGCTGAAACCCTTGATGTAGGCAGTGTGCTGGACAAGGTACACCAGCCACAGGTGTTAGGCTGACTCCTGTGATAGTCACAGGCTTGTGGAATAACATAGGCTAGAAAAGTCCTTTTCATGTTATCTTATCCCAACAAACAAACAGATAAAACTTCCAAATCACTTGCTCAGGGAGTTTGAGCAGTCTTGAAGACTATGGTCTCCATAGCTGCTGGACAGGCTTTTCCTTGTGACCATTCCCATTGCAAAGAACTTTTTCCTTCTAACAAGTGAGGCTTTCCCTTACTGGTATCAGTTCCTGTCAGCTCATGTCTCCAGACTGTGAAAGATCCTTTGAATTCGCAGCCACTTGATGATCTGGGGAATATTTTTCATTCAAAAAGAAAAAAAAAATAATAAAATAGGTAAAAAAAAAAAAAAAGTCTGTTAGCTGTCTTTTGTCACTGATGTTTTCCCACAGTTGCAAGCTTCTACCTGAATAGTGCACAGGGGATGGTTCTACTGCACATCTATGACCAAAAACTGCCAGGGAGAGTGCTCAAACACACAGTGAGTACCTTTTAACACAGAACACCTTCTGTATTCTCACAAGAGGTCTGTTTTCCATCCTCCTTTCTTGTTTCTGAAGATGGAACCATGACCTTCTTAAGGATGTCACCATCTGGATTTACACTGTTAAACAACACGAGGTCTCTCAATAGTTCAATACAGGTGCTTTTTCAGCCCCAAAGATATCACCAGCATGGCCAAAGTCTCAAAAATAACTACAGGGTGCCTAATTGGCAGGGTACTGTTTTCTGATGAAGGCACAGATCCTTGTGGTCAGAACTTTTTCTCAGTGAGGGTGCCAGAGCTCTGGAACAGGCTGCCCAGGGAGGTTGTGGAGTCTCCATCTCTGGAGACACTTAAGACCCGCCTGGATCTGTTCCTGAGAGACTTGGTCTAGATGATCCTGCTCAGGCAGGGGGGTTGGACTAGATGATCTTCTAGGTCCCTTCCAACCCCTAATTTCTGTGATTCTGTGAACCCCATCTGAGGGCCAGTCCTGTTCTAAGAGGTGAAGAGCAAGCTGCTTTCCCACAGTTTTTTGCTGATGGAGGCAAAAGGTTCAGTCAGGGCACGTGATGCTTTCTAAATGTCAGAGATGTTAATGTCTCGAAAAATAAATCTCTTCTCATGAGCAGGGGTCTGCTTTCATACCATCTGCAGCTCTTTCTCTCCCTTCCTCCTGATGTAGAAACCACAGAGGAGAGATGTCAAATGGAATGTCCACCAGATTCACAGCCACTGCAATATAAACACTTGTCAAAAGGGGTGGAGAAGTGAAATACAGACAAGGGCTTTGAGCTCTCTGTTTACTCTGAGGCCACATGCTAAGCAGTTCAATAACACTAAGGAACCCAAACCATCAGCTCTATAAACCCAGCATGACCCATTGCTGGATTTGCTCTTTCGAAGGTAGAAAATTGTTGAACCCCCAAATTGATCTAAATGGTCATGATTTCACTAATTTTAACTATTTTTTCCATCAGAGCAAGTTAATTTTATGATTTAAAATGAATCTAGGAACAGCACCTGANTAGTAGAAAATCTCCTGGGACCTGAAA
The DNA here is from genome assembly GCA_013401355.1 of Ceyx cyanopectus. Classification (NCBI taxonomy): domain Eukaryota; kingdom Metazoa; phylum Chordata; class Aves; order Coraciiformes; family Alcedinidae; genus Ceyx; species Ceyx cyanopectus. The sequence continues at coordinate 17,445 of VYZU01081023.1, read as the reverse complement.
TCCATTAACAGCTCATAGCCAATTTCCCAACTTCTGCAAGAGAGACAGGCTGGATTTATGCTAGTAATATTTTCTTTATAAATAAAATATTTACCTACACTTCTTGTAATTGCTGTATATATTTGTCTTGATTTGTGGGGATGTGTGTGGGGGGAGAGTCTTTCTCTTGGGTGTTTTGATCCCTCCTTCCCATCCTGCATTTGATTGCTTCTAACTTAAGCACTTATCCCACACCACCACCCATTGAATCATGGAATGGTTTGGGTTGGAAGGGACATTAAATGTCATCTAGTTCCAACCCCCCTGCCACAGGAGAAATTATTTATTATGAGAGGGGTGAAACACTGCCCCAGGTTGCCCAGAGATGTGGTAGAAGCCCCATCCCTGGAAACATTCCAGGTCAGGATGGATGGGGCTTTGAGCAACCTCCTCTAGTTGAAGTTGTACCTGCTTAATAGCAGGGTTTGGACTAGATGACCTTTAAAGGTCCATTCAGCTCAAATTATTCTGTGATTCTATGATTCTATAGTTTACATATGACATAGTCTAGGCAGGAATTTGGGATTTATTTGTCCCATAACAAAACATGTTTGAATTTCAGGTCGTTGTATAGCTCCATCCTACAGGAATCTATTTCCATAACCAGGGTGAAGCATCTACACCAGTAGAGGCTTTGCAGCAGAGTTTAAATTTTCTTTTAGTTCATTGTAACAGACATAACCCAGAGTTAAACTTCATTGTGTGCTGAAGGTGATTATGTCAGGAGATAAACATAAACAAACACCTCAACTAGATGTTGATCTTTGCAACTTCAAGCATTTGGATTTAAATAAAAACCATGAGAAGCTGTCTTCCAAAACAAGCCATTCCTACATTCATCTTGTACTACTGTGTGGTGGCATAAATACCTTCTCCCTTGGGGAATGGTGTTAAAGATACCTTCTGGAAGCATTTTAAATCTCCAAGCAATTATAAATAATTCTTCTAAGCCCTTGGATTTCCTTGAGTGAGATGCTGAAACCCTTGATGTAGGCAGTGTGCTGGACAAGGTACACCAGCCACAGGTGTTAGGCTGACTCCTGTGATAGTCACAGGCTTGTGGAATAACATAGGCTAGAAAAGTCCTTTTCATGTTATCTTATCCCAACAAACAAACAGATAAAACTTCCAAATCACTTGCTCAGGGAGTTTGAGCAGTCTTGAAGACTATGGTCTCCATAGCTGCTGGACAGGCTTTTCCTTGTGACCATTCCCATTGCAAAGAACTTTTTCCTTCTAACAAGTGAGGCTTTCCCTTACTGGTATCAGTTCCTGTCAGCTCATGTCTCCAGACTGTGAAAGATCCTTTGAATTCGCAGCCACTTGATGATCTGGGGAAAATTTTTTTTTAAAAAAAAAAAAAAAAGTGAAAAAAAAAAAAAAAGTGAAAAAAAAAAAAAAAGTGAAAAAAAAAAAAAAAGTGAAAAAAAAAAAAAAAGTGAAAAAAAAAAAAAAAGTCTGTTAGCTGTCTTTTGTCACTGATGTTTTCCCACAGTTGCAAGCTTCTACCTGAATAGTGCACAGGGGATGGTTCTACTGCACATCTATGACCAAAAACTGCCAGGGAGAGTGCTCAAACACACAGTGAGTACCTTTTAACACAGAACACCTTCTGTATTCTCACAAGAGGTCTGTTTTCCATCCTCCTTTCTTGTTTCTGAAGATGGAACCATGACCTTCTTAAGGATGTCACCATCTGGATTTACACTGTTAAACAACACGAGGTCTCTCAATAGTTCAATACAGGTGCTTTTTCAGCCCCAAAGATATCACCAGCATGGCCAAAGTCTCAAAAATAACTACAGGGTGCCTAATTGGCAGGGTACTGTTTTCTGATGAAGGCACAGATCCTTGTGGTCATAACTTTTTCTCAGTGAGGGTGCCAGAGCTCTGGAACAGGCTGCCCAGGGAGGTTGTGGAGTCTCCATCTCTGGAGACACTTAAGACCCGCCTGGATCTGTTCCTGAGAGACTTGGTCTAGATGATCCTGCTCAGGCAGGGGGGTTGGACTAGATGATCTTCTAGGTCCCTTCCAACCCCTAATTTCTGTGATTCTGTGAACCCCATCTGAGGGCCAGTCCTGTTCTAAGAGGTGAAGAGCAAGCTGCTTTCCCACAGTTTTTTGCTGATGGAGGCAAAAGGTTCAGTCAGGGCACGTGATGCTTTCTAAATGTCAGAGATGTTAATGTCTCGAAAAATAAATCTCTTCTCATGAGCAGGGGTCTGCTNACACGAGGTCTCTCAATAGTTCAATACAGGTGCTTTTTCAGCCCCAAAGATATCACCAGCATGGCCAAAGTCTCAAAAATAACTACAGGGTGCCTAATTGGCAGGGTACTGTTTTCTGATGAAGGCACAGATCCTTGTGGTCATAACTTTTTCTCAGTGAGGGTGCCAGAGCTCTGGAACAGGCTGCCCAGGGAGGTTGTGGAGTCTCCATCTCTGGAGACACTTAAGACCCGCCTGGATCTGTTCCTGAGAGACTTGGTCTAGATGATCCTGCTCAGGCAGGGGGGTTGGACTAGATGATCTTCTAGGTCCCTTCCAACCCCTAATTTCTGTGATTCTGTGAACCCCATCTGAGGGCCAGTCCTGTTCTAAGAGGTGAAGAGCAAGCTGCTTTCCCACAGTTTTTTGCTGATGGAGGCAAAAGGTTCAGTCAGGGCACGTGATGCTTTCTAAATGTCAGAGATGTTAATGTCTCGAAAAATAAATCTCTTCTCATGAGCAGGGGTCTGCTTTCATACCATCTGCAGCTCTTTCTCTCCCTTCCTCCTGATGTAGAAACCACAGAGGAGAGATGTCAAATGGAATGTCCACCAGATTCACAGCCACTGCAATATAAACACTTGTCAAAAGGGGTGGAGAAGTGAAATACAGACAAGGGCTTTGAGCTCTCTGTTTACTCTGAGGCCACATGCTAAGCAGTTCAATAACACTAAGGAACCCAAACCATCAGCTCTATAAACCCAGCATGACCCATTGCTGGATTTGCTCTTTCGAAGGTAGAAAATTGTTGAACCCCCAAATTGATCTAAATGGTCATGATTTCACTAATTTTAACTATTTTTTCCATCAGAGCAAGTTAATTTTATGATTTAAAATGAATCTAGGAACAGCACCTGAAATAACTGATTTAAAAAAAAAATAAATTAAAATTATTTCAGTGATTAAATCAGGTTGGTGGTGAAAACTCTGAATTTTGTGAATTAAATGAAATTTTCCTATAGACAGACAAAAACGAACTGTTAGACATCCATCTGTAATCAACCAAAGAACAGATTTTCAAGGGAACCACAGTTTCTATGATAGAACATGATGATCTTACAATAATTAATTCCTGTGTGCAAAAACAGTGAGGGTTTCTCTCTTTGCCATACAATACTTAAACAAGTGTTAAATCCAGGCTTATTATTAATTAATTATCTCCTCTCTTCTCATCTGGACTGCAAATAAGTCTAGAAATGTGGTTGTGCTTGTAGATATCATGATGTCTGGAGTCCAAATGTTGCCTCCCATGCTGATGCAATTTCAGTTCTAATGTTGGGTTGTTCCAAAATTCCACAGTCTGCAATTAGTAGTGTACAATTAAACTACTGAGAAATAAAAGATAAAAAGAGGGTCTTAGGGACAGCAGGCAAGTGAAAAGAATCCCACATTTTCATCCATTAATATCCTGCTACTAAGACTGAGACACCTTAAATAACAAACATTGCTTGTTTTCAGTAGGGAAGGCTGGCAGTAGCTTATCCCTCCCGTTCTCCCAAATCTTCCTTCACATATATTTTGAGATACCTTTCTCCAAATGATATGTGATTGATTTTTTTCCTTGCACCCTCTGGTGGCTGAGAACAACTATATTCAGTGGTGACTGGTGCTTGACAGGATGGTCCTCTGATGCAGCTGATATTATAGATCTCTGCCTTCTTACCTGCAGACTTAGACACTCCAGGGAGCTTTTGAGCTGGGGATAAGGTCAAGAAGAGATAAACACAGGACTGTGTACTACATCCATAAATTCCCTATGGCCCTATCTCCTTTAGAAAGAGATCTGGGAAGCCTGTGAATCACAAAAAAAAAAGAAAAAAAGAAAAAAAAAGATGCTGAAATACAAGCAGGTTGTGAAAAAGACTGGGAATTGAAGTTGCTTTGACTGCAAAGTTTGTTGTACACCCTTTGCTTAGAAGGAATTTTTTTTTCCTGACTCCAGTGGGATGAATTTTTTACTTTGCTTTTAAAAAGTATTGTAATTGATTTGCAGCTTTAAACAAACACTGCAAGTGCATGCTAAGTGTAATTCACTGGATTTGAATCTTAGCTGGCAGTTGTTCTGCCACTAACAATGAATAGATATATACACCTTTTACATAGAATTTTGGTAAAATATTTTTACTTTATGAAAGCATCTGTAGTGACTCTGAGCATCAGGCAGCATTTAACAAACTTTCTCCACAGTTTGCTGTAAGTACTGATAGAAAATAGTGTGCTGGAGCTGGGTAAAGCCTGTGGGGGTTAGGAGTCAGATTTGCCTTTACCATGCAGAGTTCAACAGAGCTTCACTTAATCTGTTATTTATTAACCCAGCCTGGACTCCACTGAACTGAACCCTCCTCAGACACTGAGTGTGATGAGAAATGCAACCTAGAGCAGATTCAAATACCATCATTAACTGTTTGACTTCTCTTGCAAAGAAAGTTTATACAAAGACTTACAGAAAATAGAATGCTTTGGGTTGAAAGGAACCTTTAGAGGTCATTTAGTCCACCCCCCCTGCAGTGAGCATTTGTTTTTATTGTTCCCACTTTTCATCTATTACTAGTTTCCTCGTAAAACTTCTAGCAGGCAGAGCAGACATCAGTCCTCCTTTCATTATGACTTGAGAAATGCTTGATTTGCTCCTGTATGAACATCTCAGAAATAGAAGGCTTTACTGCCCTCATTAAGGGAAGAGGCAAACTTGAAAGTCAAAAACATATGGAGTTTCTGTGTTACTGCAATAAAAATGCAGGGAGCTGTGAATTTCTTTTCACATACGTGGGGGGATTTCTACTGTTCAGTTTTCAGCTTTATTTTGCCACAAGAATATTCAGGGTTTTCTTCCCCTAAGAAAAGATGGGCAATGTCAGAAGGAGAAATCTGGCCACTTTTCTCATTTCAGATAAACAGCTATACAAAATAGCTGGAAGATGTATGAAGTAGTATATTTATGGTTCTTTAGATAACAAAACACAGACATTGACTTTTAGATTTGTCCCCATAGGTTTGTGGAACAAAAAAGTTAAATGACACGTGATGACATATCCCTACTATCTGTTTAAAAAATACTTGAACTCAGAAGACCCACATTTGAATTTCCATCTGTTAAGCAAATTTATAACACTCAGTGTGGAATTTTCTGTAATCACTGCCCTGTGTCAGATCTGTCTGGTGGAAAGCTCCAGTGCTTCCCTATAACAAAACCATACCTGGTGTTTGGACTCCTGGCACAAGCTCCCTCCTTCTTTGCAAACTGGAAAGGGTACAGCTGCTGCCTTCACAGAAGGTGAAGAACTAGAGCATGCAAGGAGGAGAAGAAACTGTTGTGATCACTAAATATTGCTTGGGAGAACTCTGACTGTTGTTTTCACACATTTGCTGTGTGGAAAACAAGATATTACTTTTCCAAACAGCTGATCTTTGTTCTCCATTTCATGGATGCCTGGGATCAAGGATACAAGAATAAAGACCACTGAACCTAAACCAGATTAGCTGCTACTCTCTGATGGACCAGTGCTTTCAACAAAGAAATTATTACTGTGTGGCTGTGGTGCTGGGGGACATGGTTTAGGGACCCTGGCAGTGCAGGGTGAATGGTTGGACTTGATGATCTTAAAGGTCTCTTCCAACCAAATGATTCTCTGACTCTGTTGCAGAAACATCAAATACTAAAGAAAAAGAGGCTTCTGAGTTCAGGCTAGGTCTAGAAAACTAGTTGTGTTTCTATATGTGTGTTTTCTTTCTGTATCACTCTGCACCAGTGAACTCCATGGAAATGCTCGTGGAGATATGAATACATTTGCATGGGCTCCTAGTCATGTGAAGGTGAAAAACATTAATTAGCTAAATCTGTTGGACAGCAGGACACAGAGATTATTCCCTATACAGTTTAATTCTAAGACAAAAAGTGGCATTCTTGTTGCATGAATAACTTTTGCTGAACTGGCAGGAGCATTGTGAGCAGGGAAAGAAATGGGTAAAATGATGGTGACAGCCTTGACTGACTTTTGACAGATCTTCCCCATGTCACTTTGCTGTTAGAAGTGCTGGTGTTGCACAGAAACACATTTTCCCAACATTTGTTCATCAAAAGAAAAATAACCAACCAACCAACAAATAAACCCACCTCCAAAAGCCCCTGGATAACCTTTTTTTTTCCCAGTGGCCTAAAAGCATACAAGGTTTTCAACAAGCCACAGAATCAATAAAACTGTAAATAGTTTGACAAAACAATGTGTTCCCTTAGAGCAGCTAGAGCACCTTTCAGCTTCTCCTATTTTCAGACTTGTTTCTTCTGGTTTTGCTCAAATTATTGTAGTTATTTTCCCTTGTCCTCCTGTAAAAGTGCCTGTATCTGCATCCAGGGAGGTAATAAGTTGCTCAGCTCTCAGCAGTGGTAATCTTTTTAATAACATGTAATATTCATTGCAGAAAGTGTTGGGAGGGACTCCCAGGCACAGAACTGCATAGTTATGTATTTAACAGTGGTGAGCACAAAAATTATTTAGACTTCATATGTTGGGTCCTTTTCATAAATAGTTATTTGTGAGACCTCCTGATAGGGAAAAAAACATGCCTAAACTTTCAGGTTTTAAATTTTTACTATTTTTTTCCCTGCTGTTTATATAGTTGAGCAAGTGGAACTGGAGCAGGCATCTGCTGGCAAGCTGAACTTTTGTTTCCAGTAGTGATAAATAGGGCACTTAACCTTTCAGCATAAATGTGCTTCAGTCTGGAAGCCTCCCTTGGAACAGAGCTTCTGTTTTGTTTATTGTTTTGTTTTGGTTTATTTTTTTATTTTAAGTTACATTGTAGGTTTAACCTCTTCAGAAATAATTACTTGTCTGCTCTTGATGTCAGAGCAGAGAGCAGAGGATAATTTAGGTTGGGAGGGACCATGGCATGTCACTGATCCAACCTCCTGCTCAAAGCAGGGTCAACACCAAGTTTGGACCAGGCCACTCAGGGCTTTATCTGGTGTGATCTTGAAAGTCTCCAAGGATGGAGACTGCAAAACACTTCTGAGAAACATCATTTTTTTTACATTAATTTATGATTGCAAGTACCATATAATGGCCATTACTAACCTTCATTAGCATATTTAAAAAAAACCCAAAACCTGAGGTCACACAGGTACACATTGTTTCAATGACACTATATTTTATACCACTGAGTCATAACAGTGAGAAATATAAATGGTTGTTATTTTTCTTCTTAAAGGTTTTTCCATAAAATGGCATAAACATCTCTGGATTCCTAAAAAAGATTCTTTGTTGTTTTAACTCAGAAGACGTTTAATTTTTAATTCTCTTCCACTAACTTTTCTGTGTGAAACTCTTTGGATGGAAAGTAAATGTTTTCTCAATAAAAAGTGATGGGTCATGCCCAATCTGGTTAATAAATATTCAATACTAAAAGTGATGAAACAAGAATATAGTCTTGCATTTATGAAAAATATGATGGACTTTTTATCAATTTAATTTTACCTTCAATAAGGTGTAGAAAGAGAAAGCTCTTCAGGCAAATGAGCTTGTAGAGGAAGCTTTAGTTATGTAGCAAAATGTCAGTATAAGCTCCCTGATTTTACAGCAAAAGATTCATTAACTACAGTTACAATGTCATTCTAAAAAGGCTAATTACCACCCTACAGAAATTTACTTTTTGCATGAGCTGAGGTGTTTATTCAATACACCTAAAAGGCTTGGCTGGTCTAATTTCCTTTGGGTTTGTTTCTTTGGGTTTTTTGTGTGTTTTTGGGTTTTTTTTGTGTGGTTTTTTTTTTAATTGATATTTTGAATCTGTTTACAGGATATTACATAGCACTTAGGATTATTTTTGTCTCCTATTTCTTTAGGCATTTTGTTACTCATGTCAATATTGCAAGGTCACTTTTTCTACCCTACTTTTCAGAAGGTGTAGGAAACACAATAATTTGATATAAAGTGGAAAAAAACCTCCAGGCTTATTTAGCCCTATAATTCATTCCTGTGAAGAAACTCTTGATGTTGATTTGTCACTATACTACTGGAAAACTCATCAGGAAAAAAGAGGAAAAAACTTATTTATCAGTAGTCTTAAGGTGTGTGGTATGGAATATATGTATGCTAAAAATATTCTCTCCTGTTCTTGTATGGTTCTGACCGTCAGAAATAGGATGGAAAATGCTTTTTTAAATTTCCATTAATAAAAGTTCTTTTGCATATGACACCCAGAAATGTTAACAATGCAGCTTAAAATAACCAATAGTATAGCAAGCAAGCAAAAGAAAAAAAGTTTTTCCTGTTCTTCAGTGGTGTTTTAGAAAAGGGGTGTTTTTTTCCTATAGCTTTCACATTTTATTCTGTTCATGGTGATACATGGTACAAAATTCCACATTGAGTTAATCAGGTGGATGTGACTGATCTGTTTGCATTAGCATCAAACTCCTGGACCTAGGATCTGGACTGAGTCAATGTGCATCTGTTGGGATTATATACCATGGGCAAAACACAGCATGGCACTGAATTATTTCTCTGCTGTTTGTGTCTTTTAAATGTGATTGCAATCGACTAAAGAATAGTAACTATTAGCAAACTGGGAGATGGGCCATGAAGAATTGCCCATGGACAATTTTTTTTCAGACTGAGACCTGCACTGCAAGTCACTTGGATCCTATTCAGAAACCTAATTAAAGGTGATGCATCCTGCTCAACAGAAAAATAAATAAATAAATAAATAAAAAGATAAATAAACAAGTATTCTCCAGCTCTTTTGGTTTATTGACTTTGATCTGTGAACTTAAACTCCTGCACTCATGTCTCCTTTGGATCAGATAGAAGGAAAAAGAAAAGAGAAAACCAGCTTAAAGTCGATAATCTGGGCTTCTCTTACAACTGTTATATTTTTTTGAGTGTGTGTAATTGGCTTCCAAAATAAATGCAGAGTCACCAGTGGCACAGTTAGAAGAAAATCAATCAGTTGTTGGAATAATGGGAATAGCTTTCAAGCTGTGGTACTGTAGCACTGGCAACATAAAAGCAGTTTTTTTCATTGGGAAGAAAGTTGTGGTTTCCCCTCATCATACAAGTCAATGGCTGTTTAAAAAGAGCTTGTAGGTAAATCTGTTGTCACAGAAGAGCCCTAATTCATCTCCTCCTATTGAGATATTCTCTGCTGTTATCATATAGCTGCCACTGCTGTCGTGGTGGTGTTTGTCTGGGGGATATTTGTAACTGCTACCTATCTCAGTGCAAAGAAAAATCTTATTTTTCCAAGCACCTACTGGCTCATTATTCATTTCTGCTACAGAAAATCAGAGAAATAAAGTGCTGGAAGAGACATCAGGAACAAATGCAGTGTGAACATACCTAATTCAGCTTCAGGGGAGAATATTTTTAAAAAAATTAATTGGAATTTATTTTTTATAGCCCCTTCAGCAAAACATGCCAGCATCTGAGGATGGGGGCAATCACATACAAATACACCCTTCTTATGCTTGCCTAAGAGGGAAAATTTGGTGTCTTTCTGCTTCTTGCAACAACTTCAAGGCACATGACCTGTCATAATCATGGATCTCGTAGACTGTCTCACCTGGTCAGCATCACCATAAGGAGAGATTCATCTGAAGCTTCTAATCCTGGGACTTCTCTGGGATGCATTAAGACTGGAGTGCATTCACTAGAGTGTGGCCAGCAGGGTGTTGGAGGCTCTCCTCCCTCTCTATTCTGCCCTGGAGAGGCCACATCTGGAGTATTGGGTCAAGTTCTGGGCTCCCCAGCTCAAGAGAGACAAGAAACTACTGGAGAGAGTCCAGCAGAGGTTGCAAAGATGCTGAGGGGCTGGAGCATCTCTGTGCCCAGGAAAGGCTGAGAGCCCTGGGGCTGTTGAGCTGGAGCAGAGCAGCCTGAGAGGGGAGCTGAGCAATGCTGAGCAAGAGCTAAAGGGGGTCAAGAGGATGGGACCAGACTCTTTTTGGAGGTGCCCAGCACCAGGACAAGTGGCAACAGGCACAAACTGCAACCTAGGAGGTTCCATCTGAACAGGAGGGAAAACTTCTTTCCCATATGATGGAGACCTGGCCCAGGCTGCCCAGAGAGGCTCCAGAGTCTCCTTCACTGGAGAGACTCCAAAGCTGCTCAGATGTGATCCTGGGCAACCTGCTATAGATGACCCTGCTTTGGAAGGGGTGTTGGACAAGATGATCTCCAGGGGTCCCTTCCAACCTCTACCATGCTGGCAATCTGTGATTTCTTGATGGATCCTGGCACTTCTGAGTGGCAGGTGTAACTTGCAGACTGGCTGCCTTTAGGGACAACATAGGTGCATGAGGCTGGGTGCAGAAAGCAATTCAGGCTTGGAGAAAATCATGACCTGCCTCCCCACATGGGTGGGCTGGTGAAGTACATGACTTCTCTTCAAGTTACATGCTGCTGAGTCAGGGTTCAAACAGACTATCCTGGATTGAAACAGCAATGTTCATGTTACACTCTCCTCCGAGCAGATGGATAAGAGGTGTTGAGAGCTGTGTGTTTATTTGACATCTGAAGTAACAAAAATATCCTGCAGTAAAACCAAACGTCTGCTGCTCAGGGATCCCAAACACTCATTTTGCAAATGAATTTTCTAAACTTTTTTTTTTTTTTTTTTTTTCTAGTGGCTCCCAAAGGAAATGTGCCCCATACTGGCTTTGTAAACTGTTCCCACACATACTACAGCAAACAACTAACAAGCCTGTTAATAATTTCCTTTGCAAAGAGTGTAACTGAGCCTTCCTGGGACGAGTTAACTGCTGTTGAAAAGGGCTCGAGGGAATGATTAAAAACGTTCAGTTAAGAGATGGTTCAAGGGGCCAGTGGCTGCCTTGACAGCTGGAATGTGCAGGAAATTTGGTTTACTGAAAGCATCCGAGCCCCTTTTGACCCTCTGGGACTCAGTACTCACTGGTAGCTACTCCAAAGATAGTTTCAATATTTAGAGTTCCCTTCCTCTCAACCAACTGGCAAAATTTGGAACACCATGCCAGGAAGACGTGTTAATGGTGAATAGGACCAAAGGGGATTATAAAAAGAGTCCTTCTAAAAAGCAAAGCATTTTTTGTAATGAGAAAACATACAGCAGAATTTTGAATTTTGAATCACTTTGATTTTAATACTCTGATAGGAGATGTGTTCCATCCTCTGGGATGCAAAATCCACCCTACTAGATTTTATAGCAAAAGCAAAAAAATTAATAGAAATGAAGCTTTTTGCTTAACAGGGAAACCCTGCTCACAGCTACCATTTTAAGGAATGGGAGGCATCCTAATTCAACTTTATCTTCTATACCACTAGTTGTCATTCATGAGAACAAGTTTGCCACAGATTTCCAAGTGCACAAAGGCTGTTTCATGCCCAAACAAAGGTATATGAGCCACGAAGGGGACTACAACAAAGGGGATATGGCCAAACACCAGTGTAAATGTGTTTACACACAGTGTAAACACCAGTATTCCCCTTCTCTAGAATGGGGACTGAAGCTCAAGGGAGACACTTTCCATAGCTGAAGGCAACATAACACTAGAGCCTTCAAGAGCTCTCTTTGAGAGATCTAAGTGTGAGCTTTCTCACTTGGTGAGAAAAGCTAAGGTGAGTTCTTTCAGATGATGCTCCTGCCTGGACAAAATCCCTTAAGCAACAGAATCAGCAACTGTTTAATTAATTTATTTGCTTGAAAACGAGCTGACTTGATTCTCTTATAAGGATTCTTTCAATAAAGCCAGCTGACATGTCTACTACACTACCACCTGGGATGAGCATTCTTTAGCGTTGACAAGTTAACAAGACTTCATCAACTCATATGTTTTGAGAAGAAAAAGGGTATTCTCCATATTCTGTTTCATTCCTGCCCTTGCACGTGATGGATTTAGCTTTTCTGACTAAAGGCTAGTTGCATCACTTACATGAGTTCAACCACTTAGATGCAAGATGGAATCTTTCCAATGTATCTGCCACAAATACTATATTTGAACATCGTGAGATAAAAATAAGCACAAAGTTTTATTCTAGGCCTGTGTTTAAATAGAGAGCTACGGCTGAGATTAATTTAGTAAAGTGGTCTGAAAAAAACCTATCTGCCTTAACTGCTACTTCAAGCTTCTCAAGTGCTTCTTCAAGCCTAGTAGAGACATGAATGGAGATGTTGTCACCCAATAATGTGACTTATTCCAAGAAGAAATGCATATAACAGTAAATATTCAGCATGCTGTGGTTCTTACTAGTGTCTATGTTACTGGAGTGAAAATGGGTTTCCTCTTACTCACTAGAAAATTACTGCTGCTTTACTTCTTGTTTTGTTCTGTCTTTATGATTTAAAAGCAAAAGGCTATTCCAGGAAGGTGTTCAATTTAATGAGGTTATCCCCTCACTTCTGCTTTGTTTCGTTTTATTCAGATAATTCACAGGGAAAAAATCTTCCTGGGGAATTCTTTCAATTCTAGGTTACTCTCCTCAATTAGGCTTTTATATATTACAGATGAGGTGGTCAAAATTATACACAGTATTTTGAGTGCTAGTATAGACATTGTTATATGAGCATTAATACGTTCTCCAATGAGTTTGCCAGTACTGTTTGGGTTTAGATACTCACAAAAGCTCTTCTCTATTCCATAGATGCACACAGACCTAGTAGAAAAAGTAAACTTTTTGTGGCTCTTGCTGCTTTAGTTGTGATGTTTATAGATTAATAGTCTGTAACACATGGTGGAAAGGCAAAAGTTTTCTAGTGAGCCACTCTCATTGCTCACAGCTGAAGCAACCAGGGCCAATTTCTCCAATTTCTTCAGGCTGACAGGGAAGTTGAAGGATTATTTGCTTCCAGCATATTGCTTGCTCAGTATCACAGTGGGTTAGTACAGGCTGATGAGGCACTATTCATGTAGCTCAACTAGATGTAATTTTTTTTTTTGCTCAGCATTTTAACAAGTTTCAAAGTCGATGCCCAGTAATTCTGTAATTAATCCTCATCAAAGTTCTACTGAGACTAAGAATAGAAATTTCTCTCTATCTAATTTCTCAGCCTCTACTGTAACTTCCCTTTATATGTATAAAATTAATTTTTATATATATGATGTTTGCAGAACAAGCAAAATAAGGACACCATGCTGGGAAACTTGCAGTTATTCACCATGTGAGGTGTCATCTTTTCCCCATGCTAAAGCAGAATCACTTTCTCCTGAATATTCTCCCAAAGGTGTAACTTTAGGACTAGTAATAAAATCACTCTACTTTTTTTACTCTATCATATATCTACTTACTTTTGGTTTCTGGGGGGGAAAATATATTTACTGTGACTGTTCCTACAAATGAACACTTTACTGTTCAAAATATCATGGGTGACCTTCAGGATTAGTCCAACAGAAGAATGAGAAATGCTGTGTAGATATACAAAATTATTTTTTTTAAAATAATTTTTGCCCAGAAAGAATGGAGAAAATGTAATAATTATTTTTTTTTAATAAAAAAAAATTAGGATACAGTATATGAAAACACTGGGACAAGTTACAGTTCCAAATGCTTGAGTATATATTTGACATAAACATCTTAAAATTGATAGAGGGAATTTGACATAATTCTATGTAACTTCAGGAAGAATATGATGCTCTTAATTCTTAAAGCTTTCCTTTACAACAAGTTAAATCTTGCTGTTAATTCACTGCATCAGTGGAATTTATCTTTTGTTTTCAACAGTGTTGAAAAAAAATGCTAATAAATCAGGGGTATGTGGCTTACACTTTGCATTCTTTATCTCTTTTTTGTCTAGAAGATTAAAAATATATATCATAAGACAAGGAAATGCAATTTATTTAATTTTTTTTATGATTGAGCTTATATACTGAGATGTTTTTTCTTGAAATTGTATACTTTGCACTCTCGACTCTCATTTGAAATCCAGGGACTGCAACACTCCAAACTCCCTTCTGACTGTAAAAATTTTGCATCTTTTTTTAGCATCAATTCATAGCCTGGAATGGGCAGCTGGATTGGAGGTTTTTTAGATCAGTGCTGGAGAATTTCAGAATTGAAAAGGAGCTCCAGGGCTATTCATTCACCATCTAACGGCTGGATTACATCCAGCTTTGATGCACAATCCTTTACAGCAAACTGAGACAGGTTCCTAATTCAATTACAAACCAGAACAACCAGAGCAGTCTTGGCAAGATATTTGAAGGTATGGCAGGCTATTGGCTTGGAAAAATGAAATGAGGCAGCCTTGCTTTTGGCCTATAGACCACTGAAAGAGTAGTGGGTCATCTATGCCAAGATTAGTCCTGAAAGTCCCATTCCTATGTTCTTCCTCAAGCTCATTCCATCCACCACGTAACACAGACATCCTCAGAAACTCATTGTCCTTTTTGGACAGTAGTGATCTGCCTGTGTGGAAGGACTGAACTAGATTGGTGCCTCCTGAAGCAGTTAGTGCTGAAGTAACTCAGATCTTCGGTGTATTTGTTTTGAGCAACATGTGGGAATCTGAAATTAGGTATAGTCCATCCTAGTGCATAAATTATACATTGTTGATGCTTTTCCTACTTAGTGAAGGGCTCTGAATATCCTATAGAGCCCTTGCTTCATTCTTTTCTTAATTATAAAATACTTCAGCCCTGGACAATGTCCCTGCCTCCCTGGCTTAGAGGCCAAGCTCTCTGCATGGTATGAGTGTCATGGCACTCTGCCTGTAGTGAAGATGAACCAGCCAGTGAGCTGTCACACAACTCCCTGAGAAAACATAAAAGCAGGAGGGGACCAGCTGCTGTGAATATTTTGTGCTAGGTATCACTATTTCTGCAGCATGAAAAAAGATGGGAGTGACAATCTGACTGACAAGGACAGTAACATGCTTGACACTTCAGGATTCCTGGAGTTGTCTGTGATAGACATGCACCTGTCTTGCTGAACACAGAATTGTTTCTGGTCTTAACAAAGCAAGCCCACAGTTTCTTAATTCAATTTTCCTATAAATAGTCCTAATATAGCAGCAGAAAAAACACTAGCAACCTCCTGCTGGTACCACTGTGTGTTTGTGCTCCTCAAGAAACTTTGCCTGGGTCTAGAGACCTCCAGAAACTTGTGAGAATCCACGTACTAAAGGCATATAAAAAGGCTTAATCTGTTCAATGCTTGAGGATTTAACTTTAAAAGCTATCATTTTTTTACCAATTTCTTTTCCCATCTACATCTTCAGAGTGTAACCCAAAAGAAAAAGTCTTCTTCATACTATCTAGACATATTGCAGCTACTGGGTATAAGCCCCATAGAGTGGCATGGCTGATGCCTGGAATGATGATCATTGTGGTAAGGGAGGGAGTGAGGCAGGGTTTTGGGAGGAAAGAGGGAATGCAGACACCAAAGGCAGCCAATATTGTCTCTGCAGGTAAATATATGCTATATATAATTATATATATATAATTATATATATATATATATATGCTACAAAAGCTGGCAATATAAAATGTTTTCACTATGAAGGAATGGTCACTGAGCTCTCATGGCAATTCAATATTCTCAATTTTTTCCTGCTGTTGCCTAGCAAGAGTGGAATCCACAATTAATTGAGCCACAGACAAATGACCAAGGCAAAGCCAAGTTGATTTGAGGCCAATTACCAGCCATGGACTGCTCATGACTTTGGGTCATTACATGAGCTTTTTTTAAACTGACAACATATTCACAGGCAGGATGCTCTAAATAAAATAGATAGGAAACTGGACTGAGATTTTTCTGAGGGCATTTGGGATCCCTCCAGTAGGGTTGGTGTGTGAACCATGACCACGTTTGTGCAATCAGACATCCTAGCTGGTTGCCTGATCCAAGTGTAGAGAGAAACTGAGTAGCTCAGTACTCTGATAGCAACAAAAAGGAAAAGTGATTCTTACACTTGCTTCTCAACCTTTCTAGAATTAGGGACTCTGAGAACATTTTAGCATGTTTTTAATGAAATAGACCATCTTGTGGTGGAATTACGTTGAAGCATGGACAGGAAATCTATGTCATTAACATTTGTCCATCACCATTTGGCTGTTGCATATCTACCACATTTTCCCACCGGGTCATTGTTCTCTCAGGCAATCTCCAAGTGTACCAGATGTTTCTTGGAGGCTAAAATGTAGACTATAGCTTCAGCATAGTTGTTCTCACTTGGAAATGAATGACTCAGAGAAGGCCTTAATACCTCTGGAAACAATTGTCACTACATACATTGGATTGTACAGCAAAGGGCTGATGTGCTGATGTGCAAGCTACGTGGTGGAGGCAGGGAACTGGAAGTCCAGGAATGATCAATCTTGATGCAAGCTGGAGGAAAACTCACTTCTCAGGATGGGCCCCAGGCTGCATCAGTGAAATGGCTCTGCACCAACAGACTTGAAGATAAATCCTCATATGGCATGTTCAGTTTAAGTAGTACATACACCTTGCAATGAGAGCATCCATATGTCAGGATATATATTCAGCAATACTTCATTATCCTCTAAATAGTGTTACTCAGTTGTTCTTAGCAGCATATTCTCAAAAAATGACTGCTTGATGGCCCTGTTTGACCCAAAGATCCTCTGCCATGGGTGATGACAGGTATAAATTGAACAGTATTGAAATATAAAAATGATTCATTATAAGTAGACATTCATAGAATGGGTTTTAGAATAGTAGAGGTTGGAAGGGACCTCTGGAGATCACTGAGTCCAACCCCCCTGACCAGAGCTGCCCTGACCTGGGCAGCCCACACAGGAACAGTTCCAAGAAGGTCATGAAAGGGTCTAGAAAATGAGACTCCAAAACCTCTCTGGGCAGCCTGTTCCAGGCTCTGTCACCCTCACAGTAAAGAAGTCTTTCCTCATGTTGATGGGAAACTTCTTGTGTTCCAACTTGTGACTGTTACCTCTCATGAAGTATCATGATAAAGCAATATTCTGTTCATAAAAATAGTTGTAAACACAAATTTATTATAATGTTAATTTTTGTCTTTCTATAAGCCTAAATGGCATACACTGTCCAGAGTTTTCAGGCTAAAGGTTAAGAAATCTAATAGTAAATTTGGCATACTGAAGAGTGCACATCCATATTCAAAACCACATTTCAAGACCTGATTTTAAACCAGTCCTTCCCTAAAATGATCAATCCTCCTGTCAAGGGGTAGCAA
>VYZU01081022.1:0-28783 GCA_013401355.1 Ceyx cyanopectus | reverse complement strand
GGGGGGGATGGTTCACCTTATTGACAGCATCGGGCCAGTTCTGTGTTTCCAGGCAGAAAGCCGAGTGCTTGGGGTACGTGACAGTGCCTTTGCCCTTCAGGAAGCCATCCAGGTTGTTCCCAGTGTAGAATTGGATGCCAGGCTGGGTGGTATAAACCTCCATGGTCCTGCCAGTGGGTGGGTGGTGAGCCCTGGGGAGATGCAGATGGAAGATGCTATGGTGCTGGCCTAATGGGCACCCTGTGGCTCCAGCAGTGGTGACCCTTGCCGGGGTCCCAGCCTACCTGGCCACAAGTTGTCGACCCTGTGCTTGCTGCAGGCAGAAGTTGTGGTCAAAGCCATCCAGGCAAAACTTCCTCAAGTGCTTCCCCAGCTCCACTGGCTGCCGGAGATCAAAGCTGGTGCCCTGCACACTGGCCACATCCCCTAGGCAAAGAGAACAGCAGTGTCAGCCACTCACCCACACGCCAGCAAACAGCCATGGCACTGGCCCCTGCATGGGCTGAGATCCCTTCCTTTGGTGAAATGACAGTTTGAAGTCATTGGTGATCCTTACTTTGTTGCAGTGCCCACTTCGAGCAAGCTTGCCTTGTGGCCACTGTGAGTGGAGCTGGGACATCGCCACCTTGATTCTCAGCAGAGCTGGCAGCCCCCCAGGGGCACTACTGTGCTTAGCTGGGACAAAGCAAAGCCAAGGAGCATGAGGCAGGGCCTGTGTATGTAACTATATAAGTTAATTAATATAAACCCAAAAGCTCTTAGTTAAGCTCTTAGTTATTAATATTCATACATGCATAACATGTATATACATATATTAACTCTAAATAAATACATCCGTCCAGATCTCTGAAAGAACTATCCTGAGATGGCCACAAAGTTGCCCCACCTGTCAGGACGGTGAATATGGGCTGTACACTGGGACCAGTTCCCTCCTGCCTCCAGACATTGCTTCAGGAAAAAAATGGTTTAAGACCATAAACCCAGCATTTTCCCCTGTCTTTTCTGAAGCCTCATGTGGGGATGCAGTGTCCTGTTATAAAACTCTTGCAGTGATAACAACCCTAAAACATACTAAACACAGTGTAAAACAGCCATCTCAACCCCAAGGCAAGAGGTTTTGTGTGGGTGAGGTGAGAGAGGAAGAGCAGGACAAGGGATTTTTCCCTAAAGTCACATTTTTCTACCTATCTTTAAAGGGAGTTTTAAAAGAGTCATCAGGCAGCTGTCAGTGTTGGGGTCGGCAACACATGGGCATCCTGTCCTCAGTGCCAGGTCCATGCTTGCAGTCACAAGCCCAGCTCAGCTGCAGCTCTGCACCAGTTCTGCTCTGCAAACCTTGAGAAATGTCAGCCTCCACCTGACAAACAGCACTTTTCTGTGGGTTCTGATCCTATCTAAAAGGAACACATTTACTAAATTCAGCTGTGGGGTGGAAAAAACACCTTGGAGAAAAAATAAGCCATTTTGATTTAGGCACTTACATAAAATACAACAGCCATTGCACATAAGGGCAATGTCTTCAATAGCTGCACAAATTTCATCTTCACCCCAGGGCTATCAGCTTCAAAAGCTACATTTACCCAAAACACCAGGAGTGAACTGCAAAAAGCAGAGGCAGCAAGCTGGCTGCAATTAAGTTGTGAAACAGCTCCACAAGGAAAGCAGTGGAAAGTAGCAGGAGAGTGGGTTTGGAACAGCCTTAAGCTCTTCCCTGGCTTGAGCTCAGGCGTGACACACCAAGCTGAGCAAAAGCCACCTGGACTGGGAGACCCACTCCTCCAGGTGCAAGCCTGTGCAAGCACACACAGCAGGTTTGGTTCATGAACACAGACTTAACTTTGGTTTTAGCAGACACCTGAGCTAAGAAGCCTTCTTGCTTTCTTTTGGTTTTGTGTTGTTTTCTTTGCTGGTTTTGGTTTTGGTTTGGTTTTTTTCTTTCTTTTTAAAGCCTCTCTTCTTCTGCCTCCTGAAATTAGAAGGCGCATTCAGCAAAGTAGCCCTGCCAGAGTATCAAGGAAACAAGCCTTACCATTTTCAGCAGAGCCTTAGCAGAAACCACCCTGCGAGGTGATGCAGCCCTCGTGCAAACATCCTGCCCCACACCCAGTTTCTCTTCCACTGATGCTAGTTGTACTCAGGAGCACAGCCTTCCCAGTATTTATGCTTCAGCCTGGCTGCTTGGTGCTACTGTCACTACTCTGTCCTCTGGAGACCTCCAGCCAGGGCATGGCACCCTTGTCTTGCACCTCAGCAGAGTGGGCAGAGCCACGTGCTGTCTCTCAACAGCCCCAGAGCTGGAGAGATGGTGGACCAGGGGGCACAGACAGGAGCAGCAGGAAATAGGGCTAGAGGCAAGTGAGATGCAACGTGGGTCCAAGAAGCCCATCCAGGAGACAAGCTACCTATGACACAGGACTGAAGCACATCCCTCAAAGGACTGTGCCCATGGGTAAGGACACTGCTGTGCCTGGGTCCTGGTGTGTCCCACCTTGCTGGGCAGTGCTGTTCCCTGATACCCACAGACAATCCTCTATAAAAGCACCTCTACTGGGTGCCACGGGTGTCGCACTACCCACCAGTTGGGATCTTGGTGTCATCCACAGGCAGGTAGGAATCTGCTTCAATAGAAATCTCATGGTCGTAGATATCTCTTGAACCCTGTAGGAGAATGGGAAATACTGAGATTCCTGCTGCAGCCCTTCCACCATTCAAGCAGTCCTAATAGGCACACTACTAACACTTGGTGGTGTTGCCCACAGTGGTGCTACGCCTGATTTGGTAGCACCTGACTCATCCCATCTTGACCCCGATACCAGGAAAAAGGTACTAGCACAGGCAAAAACCTGCATGGCAAGTAGGAACTGTAAATTCTGTAGGGATGAGACTATCAGTCTGAACTTGTATCTCACCAAATGCTACCATCTTTTATCTCAACCAGCCAAAACATGTGGGTTGCCGAGCACACAACAGCAGGCAAAAGAGGAAGGAAGCAAAGTGTGGGGAGGCGCAATCCATCCTCCCAACTCATCTCCTGCAGTGCAGTGAGCTGTGCTCCTCTGCCTCTCCTGCAGCCTCAGGGATGCTGGCAAGGAACCTGCTGGGCTGGAAGGTGAGCAGGATTAAAGCCAAGCCCGCACTTCACTGTCTAATCTGAGCAGCAATTTCATGCCCAAAGGTCTCTTGTTCCTCTGGAGACAGGCCTGAGTTGCATGCTGTAGGTGGTGATATTACTGTACCGTTGGAAGGACAAAAGGAGAGTTAACTAACAACTGCACAGACATTATTAGGGCAGGAGCCTGTGCAGACTTCCTGCAGAGAGGAGCTGGGATGTCTCTCGATGACACTTTAAGAGTGCTTATTTCACATCCCAAGGGTGACTGCACTGTCCAATCCCATTGCTCTGCCATAAAGTGTTTTATTTCCTAGATCCCTGCAGTGTCCCTCCATGGGGCTTGTCTCACCATGCTTACCTGCCCTGAGAGGTTGAAGTATGCATGGTTTGTCAAACTGATGGGGGTCGTCTTGCTGGTCTGGGCTCGATAGTTGATGGCAAGCTCCCCACCGCTGAGTGTGTAGGTCACCCAGACTTTCAGGTCACCAGGGTAGCCTTCTTCACCATCAGGGCTGAGCCGGAAGAAGCAGACACCATTTGGGAGGACCTGAGGACTCCAAAGAACCTGCAAGAAGCGTGTAATTGGTGGGACAGTCATGGAAAACATGGTGCCCTTTTCTCCTGCCCCAGGCTGAGCTGAACGATGCACTGAAACAAAGGTTTTTTTCAGTCATCTTTCCTGCTCTTACTCCTAGAAGAAAAAAAAAAAAATCCCAAACAATCTTTTCCTCCCGATGAAGGACTAAAAAACAGTATCCCCTTGTTGAAAAAGAAAGAGGGAAGTGGAAGCAAACACAAGCACCAGCCTGCTCTTGGTCAGCCAAGGAACAAGTTTTCCAGTGAACCTCCAGACAAAGCAGTTTGCTCTCGCAGGGGTCTGTCCATGCCTAAGAAGGCCCACACATTTTATTTCTTCCATACAGCTGGACTTTTCCCCCCTCCCATGGATCTCCAGAAGTGCAATATTACCTGAACAAGCTGCTGCCCGTCCCTCAGCTCACTTGGGGCTGGTTTCTAGGACAGTGTAAACACACACTAGGAGCTCCTGCTTAGGGGCTGGGGTTAGGTTAAACAGTACCAGGAGTATTGCCAGATACATCCACATGTCAGTGCTGATTCAGAGAACTGGGATCTCTCCACTTCCCGTGCCTGCCAGAGACCAAGGGACTTGGAATTGAACCTGCTTGTAAATGAAGTAAGCGAGCCACAGTACATTTAGCTGACCAGACTGTGTGTTTGACTCTGGTCATGAACCTGATGCTAAGCTGATGTCAGCTCCTTGCAGGACAGATAGGTGACAAAGGCAAGGTGCCCAGAGCTTTGCACCTACTCGAGCAATAGCTACTGTCAAATCAAAGAGGACAGATCTAGGGGCAGGGTGCAGATAGTGCTTTTGAGATGACCCTTTTCACAGCCTATACAGACTGCCAAAACTCAGGGCACCCACCAAAAGCCAACAATTTCACCAAACACAGGAACTAATGTGATAATCAGGCTGCAAAGAGGTCTGCATGATCAGGAAAAAAAGGCAAGGTGCCCAAGATAGTTAGAGCCAAGAGCCAGTGTGTCTTGTTTTTGTTAGGGCTGACCACCCCACCAGGTCTCTGCACAATGACCACTACCTGGCTGGAGGGAGTCTTGAGCAGGTGCCCATGCATGATCTGCGAGCCTAAGGATACAAAGTCCTGGGTGGGAGATGTTACTGCCTTGTCCCCACCAAGTTGGGGTGCCTTGGCCAAGCCAGCAAGTGAAAGAGGCAGAAGAAAAAACCACATTTCTCATACACAGAAGAGAGCTTGGAAGCCCAGGGTGCAAAAGAGTGCATGTTTTCAGGTCAGGATGCATAAAGAAACTTTAAAACAACTTTCCTCTTTGGGGCTAAGTCACACCAATACTCTTTTTTTCTAAGGCTGCTGAAGAGCGTTTGATCCCAATCTGCTGCCAGTTCACACCACACTGCCCAGAACTGAGCTTTTTTCCAGACACTCTTGACTTTTGCCCCAGCAGCCTGAATGTCCTTTCACATAGCAAAATATTCACTCGGCAAAGAACATTCACGTGGATCAGCTACTTCCTGAGTACAAATGCCCGAGGCTCCAGGAAATTGGACTTCAGAGCCTGCTATGCAATCAGGAGAATGGTCAGCAAGGCTCTCAAGAGAGGAGATACTCCTCTGTTCTTACCACTTGAAGCACACAGATGGTATGTGGACAGCCAGGGAAAGGTTATTTTATCTCAGAGAATAAAAGGGTTCTGTATTATTATTTTATTCTCTGGAAAAGGGTTATTTTATCTCAGGGAAGGTCAAATAGAAGGGCTGGGGAGGGGATACAACAATGCTGGGGCATTTTGCAGGCCTCTTCTAGTCACCTGCTGCTGTGAGTCAGAGCAAGAACTTGGGATATGTTGTCACTGCAATTAAAGCAGTACTGAAGGGGGTAATAAATAACTGCACTGAACCCACAGCACCACCAGGCTCTCCCCTTACTTGTGAGTGCTGTCAAAAGCAAGCAGGAATGATACATGGTTTTTGCAATCCTAGGACCTTCCATCTCTGAGAAGCCATGGGTAGGTGACAGCCCTGAATCTGAGGGGTAAATGAGTGTGAACAGATCACTGTTTCTCAGGAAACTTTTTGGGGCACTGGGACAACTACAGTACCACTCTGTAGAAGTGCAGCTGGTGCCCTGAGAGCCTCTATCACCCATGAAGCTGGATCCTCATCGCCATGTCCCACCCCAGGCTCTGCAGGAACAGAACCTCACTCCAGGACAACCCCATCAGAACTGGGCTCATGAGGCCTCAGAGCTGCAGTAACCCAGAGGAAGCACAGCAACCCCTCTGCATAGCATCCAAGGATGACATAAGTGAGCCCTGCCAAGCCACCTGGGCAAAGACAAGCTGACCCAGCAGCTCAAGGGTCTCATTTCCCCCCATTTCTGTACTTACAGCACTTTCTGGGATTTTATTCCACTCAATAACCACAAGAAAACCTTACAGGGTTGGCAGTGAAGACATCAAATCCTCTTACCACAACCCTACAGGCTGTGTGCCAGAGAACACCAGGACCCACCAGCCTGATTTTCACCTTGTCAAATCCCCTGGCTCCACCGTGCAGGCTGTTGGGTCCATTGTTGAGGAACAGCTGATACTCCTTCCCATCTACAGTGAACCTCCCTTTTGCAATCCTGTTGGCAACACGCCCCACGACAGCACCAAAGAAGGGGTGCTTCCTCGTATAACCTGGCCGGGAAAAAAAGCAAACACATTGTTAAAATGGAATGATTGGGACAGGACAGGTGGCCTCCAAGTGTGCTTATGGACTCAAGAGGTGTCTCTCTGTACTTCCCCCAGTACTAAATAGGTGACTGCAGTCACAAGAGGCACAGCTTTCTAGTCGTGCATGTATTTGATTAAAACAACCTCGTAGGATCTGAATGCTTTTTAGATTTGCAGAAAAGGCCTCTGGCACTGCAGGGCAAAGGGTGACAGAGCTGCCCTGCTGGAGTGGCACACTGCAACCTGCAGCCACTAGTGTCCCCATTCCCCATACACCACTGAACCCAGGACACGTAGCAGCAGTGATGTTGATTTAACTTATAACTGGGAGGGGAACCTTATAAGTAGATTGTACAGTGTAGCAATAAACCATAAAATGCTGGTTAAATTGGCTGATTGTTTGTTGGGGTTTTTTTTTAATTATGTTTTTAAAAGCAACAGATTTAGACTCACCTTCCAAAGTATCAAAACCTAGGACAATATCTGAAAACTTCCCATCCCTGTCCTTCGTCTCCAGAGCAGTGATGATGCACCCTAAGGACAGGACCTCCACTTTCACACTGTCCGACTTTAACAAGAACTTTTCCACCACTCCTCCTCCTCCCTCTTGGGGCATCTGCCCGAACACCTCTCTCCTCACTTCTGTCATCGCTTCCCAAAACCCACCGACGCTGCGGGCAGGAGTGGTGACCCGGACGCTCCGGAGGAAGCTCCGGCAGCCGGGAGCAGAGCAAATACGGCTCTAGCGAACGGCCATAAAAAATATCCCATGATCGCCTTCCAGCGCTGGGAGGAGTTACGCCGCCGCACACCCGCCGGCTCCCGGCTCCCCCCATCCCCGGCCGGGTCGGCCACGGCCCTGCAGCCGCAGCGGGGAGAGTGGCCGGGGGTTTCCAGCTGAGCACAGCCGCCCTCTGAGTCTGGTCAGCTGGAGATGGATGAGGTGAGACGGAAGGATGCCAAAAAAAAAAACCGGGAGCAAAGCTGGTCGGGCTCAGGCTGGGGGCCAGGCAGTGAGTCCTCCAGACATCACTTGTTACACCCTCCAGCCTTAAAAGGCTGTAATGAAATCCTCTATTTTATTAATTATTTTTTTTTTCCCAACAAACCTCCTGTAAGCCAGAGGGGACAAACTGGGACTAAAGCCTGCAGGGAGTTTGCAGTACACAGAACAAGAGGGGAGACATTCCCCCCATCATTTTACAGCCTGTTTATTGAACGTATCCTCAGCTCTGCTGGGTACTTCCCAGTGCACAGTTTTTTAAAGCTTCATCTCTTCAGGGACAGATACACTGAGCCATTGATTAGGTTATTTTAGGATCATGGTATAGCACAATTCCTTGCTGCTATTCTGGCAGTCATTTATCAGGAGCCAGTTACGCACATTTTCTAAAGCTCTTCAAGAAAACATAGCTACCTGCTAATACTTTACACAGCATGTTTCAGAGATGCCTTTGTGCACAAGTTGTTTGTGTCTCAGTAGCAGCCAAGGAGCCATTCGGATGTGTTGGTTGCTATAGTAATTGCTTTCCTTGGGAGGTAAAAACAACAGCTTGCAGCTCCTGCAGCTCACTGTTGCATAGGCTGCCTTTAACCAGAGACACTTCCATCTCGTTTTGGAGGGGGCTGGGGCTTATACTCTAGTGTACGCTGAGAGACAGACTTGCTTTTCTATACTTGTGCAGCTAATTTTGAATCTAACCTTTGAAGAGGATGCGTCACAAGTCTAAAGGTTAAAAAATAAAACCGGCATATGAAATGGCAGGACAGCCTTGTGGCTATGGTTTCTGACAGGGTGTAGTTTTGGATTTGTTCTCCACTTCTGGCACTGAAAACTGGTAGGAAAGGGACTGGAGGTCATGATGAGCCTGGCTTTCAATGCCCCCACAAAACAATGAGGGGTGGATCACAGGAGTTTGAAAAGCACCTAAGCAAGTCAAGCAGGAGCATGACATCATTCCACTATTTTATTTTTTTTTTCCACTGGTGAAGTACCTGCTGTATGGACCTGCAGCTCTGGACATGATAAGTGGTCTCACTGTGGACAGAACAGCCCTTTCAGAGCAATCTCACAGCTAACAGACACCAGAAACACCCTCCATCTGCACAACATTTCTGAGTGACGTTTTAAATGGCAGTCCCATGGGCTGTGGAACTTTTGCTTGGAAGGGTACTGTGCAGAAGCATTTCCCTGCAGTAGGACAAACACCATGCTCATGGCAACTCTTGGTCACGAAGGAGGCACCAAACAGGAAGGTCCTTAAGTTGTTTTGGGCTCCTGGCCTGACAAGCCAGGGTTTTTGTGCAGCTAGCATCCATATGGGCTGGCACAGCATGGCACTTCTGGTATCTACCAAAGAAGCAGAAGAGAGGCAGGCACAAGTGGCAGGCAGGAGACCGATTACCCTCCTGCATCAAGAGGCAGCTACAGGGCCACTGCAGTGGAGATTCGTGACTCACAGGGGTTGACCTACATAGGGTCCCAGCACCAGCAACAAATACCAGTTTGGTTTTGCAGACCAAGACCATGAAAACAGGAGAAGGATACGAAAAGAAGTGCTCAGAGAAGGGGGCAGAAGGAGCGAGGCTGAAAGGAGAGGGAAAACAAATCTGGAGAATGTTTTTTCTCACACTGCTGTCCTAGAAACTCTCTGTGTGATGTGTGCAGGTCTCCATCTGCAACTGGCAAGGGGGTGACAAAGGGAGATCTGCATCACCTGCTGAAGGCTGTGAACACAAACAGTTCCTGTTTGAGTAACAGCTACATACAAAGATGCAGAGAGGAAGGGTGTTTGGGGAAACCACAGGACAAAACTGGGCCTTCGGATGTGAGGATTGTGTGCTTGGCTTGCAGGCAGCAGGTGCTAAGAACTTACTTCACACATGAAGATGTGCAGATACCCTCCCCTCCTCCCCTAAAAAAGAAATGTAGGCATAGCATACATACAGGTTTTGTGCCTACATAGCATTGCTGCTGAAGTGTAATGCATTACCAATGAATGATAGCATCTTAACAGGGAATTATATGAGCAACTCCCTTCTCCCCAGGCATTGCTGGATGAAGTGCCCTTTGGCACCTCCAGAAATTTCCATAGGAGGCTTGTATCTAATAAGGCCCTGAAAAAAATTATACTGGAAATGTGGAAGTGCTTCAGTGCAAGAACCGATGACTCTTTTCTCCTTCTTTTGTTGTTGTTGTTGTTATGGTTACAGAGCCAAACTTTTTATTTACAACAGTCTGATTGTGCAGGCTTCAGCTATGAGAATATTTCAAGTCTCTGTTCTGTATTAAACTTGTTGTGAAGTTTGGTTTTTTTTATCTGGAATTTCCTATGACATTTTTATAAAGCTCTAGGGCTAAGTATTCTGCTATTGTCTCAGGAAATTTGACTGCATTTTTTAGCCCTGGGGGGTTGTGGTGTACCAAAGTCTTAAAATTGTCACTGAAGCACCCCAGTAGAAACAATATTTAAGATGCTAAATGCAAGGGGAAAAAAAGAGTATTTCTCTGACAAGAAGCTTTAAGAAACAGAAAAGTAAATAAAAAAAGTATGAAGATAAAATTTGACAATCAGTCCAATGTATTACCTGATTCTGTAGATTATCTTTTAAACATACCACTTGTATTCACTGTGGCTAACACATACAGTTTTAGCAGAGTAACAAAATCGTTTTTATTTACCCAAAATGGAGTCAGGTGTGGGAGAATCTTGGCTTTCCTTGAACAGAAAATCTTCAGCCATCATAAGGGCTTAAAATCATAATTAAAAACATGATCCAAGGATGAGATACAGTCTCAAGGTGAACAAAATAATTTAGACTATTTTAACCATACACAAAAAAAAATAAATTACTGCTTATTTCTAAGCCATGGTTTGGAGGGAGCAGGACAAAGCTAATTAATGACTTTTGATTTCTAGGATGGGCAGTACTGGTCAAAGGAATGGCTAATGAGAGTATTTCTGGACCACTAGATTTTTCTTTAGGTTAATTTAGGAGTAAATTTTATTATTAATTATTTGATATTTGACATTTGTAATGAGCTGCTAATGAATCAGAACATGCACTTTAGAGAGCCTTGTTATGTAAAAAACAAAAGCTGCGTTAAAAACATTAAAAACTCAGGGAAGGCTGCCAAAAACTTCCTGTACTGGAGAACCAGTTTGTGCTACATAACTCTTCTTGCTGGCATAATTATGATTTCTTCTCATTAGCAACTCCTCTTCAGCATATATCATAAGATGAATTAAAAAATATATCTTGAAAGTTTGTTCACACATAGCACTAATATATTCAGCAATGTATGTTGTGGCTCAGCTGCACAATGCATGAATGCTTCTGTGGAGTGTGACACTCAAGAAAGTGTATCAAGGTCAGCCTGAGGACATGCTTTAGCAAGTGCAACTTGCTAGTCAAGTCACCAGCGCTCTTAAAGAGTCAGTAGTGATGCTCCTTATTCATATAAACAGCATTTCCTCAGGCAGGGAGAGTGTTCTAGACAAAGGAGTATTCATGGACTAGCTCAGGTCATGAACTGTATTGCAATTGTATGAAGAGAAAGCTGACTGCATACAGATACCCACTATGCATTCACTCAGCCTTATTACCCACCCCCAGATTGTCATCTCTGGCTGCCAGCAGCAGCAGCAGCAGCCATTTAACTGGCACAGTTTTAGATGCTGTCAGTTAGGGCAAAGTGAAAGCAGAATTCTTCTTTTTTTGTTCCTCCTTGTGAAAGCAGCTGAAGCAATAATTGGGAACTCACTCCCTCTGTGGCAGTCAAAACCCTTATGCTAGTGCCCTGCCTGAGGAGTCTGGGAAGGTGGCAAAAGTTATACTATAGGGAAATCAGAAAGGATTTACATCAGAGCTATTGCAGCTAACTAGGTAAAATGATGCAGAACATTTTATTTGGCTTTAGCCAGCAGAACATTTGTAATGGGCAAAAATAGGTGGAGATATCATTTTAACCGTAATCAAGAAAACTAATCCCCATGTATCACATACACTAGAGGAACATTAGTAAGTAGAACTGCTTTGAGCCTATGAAGTGTTTGTTACTGTACAATGTACATTACACCACTCTGGGGGCCCAAGCAAAGCTATCTCTAAGATGTTGGTTTGTGCTCTGGGTAGGTAACATCTCCAGCCAGCATGAGGGTGGGGGAACCTCTGCACTGACCTAGTCTCACCCTATGGATGCTCTTGCTTACCAGTCAGTTCAAAATCTATAACCAAATTGCAATCCTGACACAGCAAGCAAAGTGGTCTAGTGGCTCTTCTCCATCCTGGATAGAAAATGACAAGGGAGATCAAGGTTTGAAATAGAATACAGTAACTCATAGGAAAGCACCCAGCTTTCAGACATTGTCTCACTTAGACACTAAGCCTTGTACTTCAGTTAAGTTTTCACCATCAAAGAGCAAGGCACAAACCACAGAGTGCCAATTAAATTGCTATTTTAGAAATACATATCCTTTGGTAGCTCTTCACAGGTGCTTACCGAGTGATGATTCTGAGAAGCAACCCTTGCTTCACAAATTCACCACCAGTCATTTTTAGGAACTGTTGCCTAATATACACCCAGAATTGTGACCCATTCCTCCTTGGTGGATGCAATGCTCAGGAACAAAAACCCTTCCAGAATCTCTGTCTTTAAGATGGAACAGTTATTTGAAGAGAGGGAGGACTTGGTGGCCAGATAACACCATTCTGGGTGCCTGTTTGGTTCAGGCATAGGAGCCTCTGAAATGTTGGAATCTAAAGTGTGGTACCTGCAGAGAGAATGGAGGCACAGACATGCTGGCACAGACAAAAATTCCCCCAGGGCTGTACAAATCCACAAGTTAATCACAGATGCAGACCCTGAGGATTCAGATGAAGAAAGCAGCAAAAAAGTCAAAAGCAATTGTTGCTGTGCTGGGGACTAATTGATTGGAGAAAGTTTCATATATTGGTTTTTAATGCTGATTCTGGTTATGATTACTGTAATTGTATTGCACTAAACCATATTGGATGTATGGTAGTGAAATCTGTGTTAATGTTAAAGGGTATTTCACTTGGAAGTCTATTAACATATTAGATATTGGAATGATGATCCACAAAGAGCACTAAACCTCACTGAGGCTGCACCCCCTTTTAACTTTGTGACTGCACCACTTCAAGGAAACCAATCAAGTAGTGAGGTAACCAGGTGGATGGTGGCAGATGCTGCCTTCCTGACAGAAAAAACAGTAAAAAAAAAACAGGGTGTGCAGAGTAGTTTGGCACCTCAGCTGTTAAGCTGCACCTCAGAGTCCAGACCCTCAGTTAACAGGCTCGGGGGGCTGGGCTTGTCTGGGTTTGCCCCTCAGCCAATTAGAATCGCCACGATACACCCTTGACTGGGGTATAATTGGGGTCCCTCCTGAGAACCAGAGGAGCTGGTTTCTCTCAGAGCAGGAGGCCTGGCAGTCAGACCCTCCCCTTGGACACACCATCCAGTGGCACTTCCATGGATTGGGGGAGTCTCTGTGGATTGAGTGGGCCTTGACCCCCCTTTGGGTGAGTGATACCTTGGGCACTCAGGTGGGGGAGGTTTCCTTTGATCAGTGGGTGTGTGCCCAGTTTGGTTCATCTTTCCTTCAGGTTTAGGAATTAGTTGAGTGCTAGTAATTCCTAACAGACTGGTGCTTGGTCAGAAGGAGCTCTGGGCAGCTTTGGTTGCCATAAAGCCCTGTTTTGGACTGTAGCTGCTGTTGATTTTGTGGGTGTTTCTGTGACATGGAACACAGCCAATCTGCACACAAATGAGGTGCAGGTACACTGAGAAGTCTTTGATTCAATGGGACCAAGGACATGTGTAGCAATTGCAAAAGTGACTTTAGGCATGGGCAAAGGTAATTTTCTAGGACAAGCAAGGCAGTCATGGCTCTGCTGCTCATTTCATAGTCATAGCCCTGCTATTTCATATTCATAGCCCCACTGCAAAGAGGGTATGGAATGGCTGCTCTGATAAGCAAACAAAACACCTCTGTGTGGCACACCTATGTGGCACCAGAGTTGTCGATCTTTTCTGGACTTGCCTGGCAGATCACCAACCTACCAGCAAAAGGATGAAGTTTCAGAACCAGAGTTATTTTACGCAGTAAACTGGTAAGCAACTCAGACTTCTGCTGAGTCAGATGCCTCACTTCAAACACATAACTGGGATGCATTTCCATATTCCTTCTTTACTTTCATAGTCACAAAGCCCAGACAGAATGACTACTAAAAGCCTGCTCACAGCAGCTTAGTGTGGAAGCGTCAATCTTGCAATTGAAATATAAAAATATCTTAATATCTCCACTGTGGAATAATTAAACATTACATTACATCAGCAAAGCAAGGTCTGCTACCAAGTGACATTGGACTCCATATGCTGCACAGAACCATACTGAAACTTTTCTGTTTCTTGGAACACTCAGTAACTAAGGATTTAGTCAAACACTAAGACATTTCCTCATTTTCAGAGAAGTGACCCTAAGTACATAGGAGCAAAGAAAAATTAATTATTGTAGAAACTATAATTACTGCAGCATTTCAATGCCATTTACTGACTATACTGTGGTACACTTTGTGATTCCTCAGGCTGTTACTTTTTGCAACAGTATGGCATAAACCTCTGCTAAAATCCCAGAGCTCTAGAGATTATTACTAATGTACTAGAAACTTAACTGACAAGTAAGCATTTATATCCATAATAGAAATATTGGTAGTGTATTTAGAAGTAAGTGCCAAGAAAAGTAAGTTTATGTTCACAGATGGCATGTTCCTCATTGACTATTTGAACCTACAGCAGATGTACGTGCAGCCTCAGCCCTGGACTGTATGGTCTCATGTTTGTTAAGAAAGAAAATTAGGTACAAGTATAAGCAATGCTAAAGTAAAAAGATAAATTAAGAAACAAAGAGAAAACAAGAATGTGAGAAACCAAGCAAGAAAAATAAATCACATATATATGTTTGTAGATAAGATGATTAGGTGAGCTACCTGAGAGATGCAGATTCAAATAATGTAAGGCATAATGGGAAACTGAACCTCCTCCTACTTGTAGGAGCACCTTTACCTCTGGGTTTCAGGGTAACAGAAAATGTTTAAACAGCAAAGTGTTTTCTTTATTTTCTAGCTTACAAGTACCATTTCAGATTGAATAACATGTTTTGTTTGATACAAGTGTGAGATTTTTTTTTGTTTTGTTGATTGTTTTTCCAGGCACTAAAAGAAGAAGAAAAGAATATCATTTGTCTGTCTTCTGAATTATCTCCTTCCATCTTATTTGGCTGCTCAACTGAAAAAGCAATTACTTGTACAATCCTGTACTCATTCTCCATTGACGTGCTTTCAGCAGGGTTCCACTTCACATCCACCTGGGTTTGGCAGCCAGAGCAGCAGAAATTAATTTAGCCAGAAAGTCCTGTAAACCACTTATGACATTGAAAGTCTTCTTTCAGTGCCTCCATCCATGAGGAAGCCTTCTCCTGACAAACTGGCAAGACACGGATGGGATAGGCAGTTTGCAATATGGGTAGAACATTGGCTAACAGGCAGCACTCTGAGGGTGATGATCAATTATTTTACTCAGGCTGGCAGCCTCTCACAAGTGGGGTCCCCCAGGGATTGACATTGGGCCCCTAGTTGTTCATCTTCACAGATTATCTGGATGATGAAATTGAAGGCACCTTCACCAAGCTTGGTGGTAAGACTAAACTGGGTGGTGAGGTGGACACGAGAAGGGAGAACCATCGTATGGAGAGACCTGGACAGCCTAGGGAGAGGGCTGGGAAGAACAGTGGAAAGTTTAATAAAGACAAGTGCAAAAGTCCTGCAGTGGGATTACAGAAACAAAGAGCCCAGTATAGGCTGGCACCTGTATGGCTGTGGAGCAGCCTTGCTGAGAAGGACCTGGGGGACCTGGTGGACAAGAAGATGAACATGAATCAGCAGTGTGCTGCTGCAGCAATGAAGATACCAGATCATGGGCTACATCTATGGGGGTATTTTTAGCAGGGATAGAGATGCAATCATCCTACTATTCAGTGGCTGTCAGACCACACCAGGGGTATTTTGTCCAGTTCTGGTCCCCACATTTCAAGAAAAAAGTGAACAGACCAGAGAGGGTCCAAAGAATGGTCATGATGAAGATAAAAGGAATGAGGAAAGGCTGGAGTTAGGTCTTAATCCTACACTTACCTTACTCTGTACACTTACAGAGAAGAAAAGGCTTAGGGGGGACCTAATTACAGTATCCCAGTATTTAAAGGGTGTCTGCAAAGGTGATGGAGACTCTCTTTACAAGGAGGCATATGTAGAAGACAAAGGGAAACATTTAAATTTTTAGCATGAGAACAACCAGGAATAACTGGAACCCAGGGATGTGGTAAGAGTCCCCATCATGAGAGGTGTTTGAGAAGAGACTGGTCAGGATACGATAGATAATCTCATCTAGGCTCCCTCTCACAGAAGGTTTGGCCCGGTGATCTTTCCAGCTCCCTTCCAGGCTGGACCATTTGAGGCTTCTGTTGCTATGCAGTCAGGCATGAGCTCCGGGAGCCAACTTCAGCACCACGTCCCCGAAGAAGGAACCATGAGCGGACCCACCTACCGTTCGCTTACACTCCAGAGCTGTCCGCAATGCCGTGCAGTCCTGCGAGCACCCACTGGCAGTGTCAGAACAAGAGCCCGGGGCAGGGGGACACATGACATAGACCATTGTCTGGGCAGCTCTCCCCGCTCATCGGGCACGGAGGGTGCGTATTTAGCGCGCTGTGAACACTGGACCCCGCTGGTGAACAAACACGCGAGCTGCCTTCTACTTCACGGGCTAAGTGCGGAGCTAAGGGCTGTGCGTGTGTGGAGGTGCCTCGGGAGAGGCAGCTCCTCGAAAGGAAAGTCCTGTGACCTTGGCAGCTCACAGCTGGAAGGCGGGACACACCGGCCGTGCCGCCGGCCCGACCGCTCCTCGCGGCCCGCAGCTCCGGGGCCCGCGCCTCGGCGCCTCCGCCTCCTTCATCAAGCCGGCGGTGCCGGGAAAGGGACAAAAGCGGCGGCGAAAACCGCGGGGGAGGGGGATGAGGTGGGCGAGGAGACAGCGGCCAAGCGGGGACGCTGGGCCGGACCCTCAGGCCCCCTCAGCGCGGCCTCCCGCAGACACGCGTCTCCGCCGTCCCCTTGCCGAGCTCTCAGACATCAAAGAGCGAGGGAGAGGAGGGAGGGGGCGGTGCCGGGGCAGGATCGCGGCGCGGTGACGGGCGCGCTCGCCGGCCAGTCACCTCGCCGGCAGAGGCCGATGGGCATGTCCACTGGCCCATCGCCTTGGCGTCTTCGCCCCCTCCCCGACTCGGAGCCAATCGCGGTGCCGGTGGCCGGCGGGGAGGTGTGGCTCGCTCCCGGCGCAGGGAGGGGTGTGTGCCGGGGGACGGAGCGCAGAGCATCTTTCGGGTTCGCCGCTGCCGCCAGGCCTCGTCTCCCCTCCTTTGTCGCCTACCTCCAACGGTAGCCGAGCCGCTTCTTACCTTCCCTCTCGCGGCCATGTCGTCCCCGTCATCTGGGGAGCGGTACGAAGAGGAGGAGGAGGAGGACGGCGGCTCCTACGAGAGCCAGGCCAAGCGGCTGAAGCCCTGCGCCGCTGCCGAGGAAGGCGAGATCGAGTACAGCGGCGCGGAGGAGAGCGAGAGCCGGCGGGACAAGCCCCCCGCACCGCGCGGAGGGGGCTTCTCGGGCGGGGTGAGGAAGGCGGTGGCCGTCGGGGTGGGGGGCGCCTTCCGGCAGGATGCCGGCGGGAGGTGGGGGCCAGCGAGCTGCCCTCGTCTCCTCTAACCCCCCCCCTCCCCCTCCCGCGCTGGTGGAGACTCGTGGCACCCCTCCCCGCTCTGCGTACCCGCCGGGGGGGTATGTGAGCTAGTCCAGCGCCCCCGCGGCGTGTCAGGAGGCGGGTGGGAGATGGGCTTCCCCCGGGGGGATGCGGTGTGGTTAGTGTGGGAGCCACGGACACGCGGCCTTCCCGAGGCTGGAGCCCGCTGGCCCTCTCCCTGGGCATGGAGGCGCTTCCGGTGGGGTTGCGCTTCTCCCCAGCTGTGGTCGGAGGGCGGGAAAGGCGGGGAGGGAAGCGGGCTGGCTCCTGTCGTCTCCCTTCTCCCCGCCGCCGGCCTGCGTAGGGTGCGTGGCCGATTGTTTCTCGCGGTAGTCGCCTGGGGAGAGGGGCCGAGCCGGCAGTCAGCTCGAGAGACGTGATTTGGGTTTTGCAGGTCCGAGATTGTCTCTGTTCGTGGGCAGCTCGTTGCCTTTTGGTTTATTGCCACTGCAAGTTCGATGCTTGTCCTGTT
This sequence comes from Ceyx cyanopectus, assembly GCA_013401355.1. Taxonomy (NCBI): domain Eukaryota; kingdom Metazoa; phylum Chordata; class Aves; order Coraciiformes; family Alcedinidae; genus Ceyx; species Ceyx cyanopectus. The sequence goes on along the minus strand of VYZU01081022.1, from coordinate 11,050 downwards.
TCCTCTGAGTGTAACTATAGAAACGTAGAGCGGGGGATGAAAGCTCGGCAAATGGTTTCTTACATCCCTGTTTTACCTTTTTGTCTGGCAGCATACAGCGATAAGTCTGAGCCTAAATTATTAGCTGCTTACATTTATTACCTTTTTATTTACCTCTTTTAGTACCTCTTCAAATGATGACCTTTTAAAATTCATTACTATTTCTGCTTCCTACTCCAGAAGCAATGCTGTTAATAAGAACGCTCATTTGCTACTTTTTTTTGCTACGTACCTTTTAGTCTTCATGAATTTGTATCTTAACCATCAAAATAGTCCTTGACCCATAAATTTGGGCTAACAGTACTTCTGTGGCTACTGTTTGCTTTCTTGGCTAACTAATTGTCCAGTTGATTGTAACCAGTTTTCTTCTTGATGGCTCTTTCTGTTTCTTACTTAAAAAAGCATGATCAAGAAAACATTGATTTAATGGCAGAACGTGAAGTTTAGAATATCTTTGTTTCATGATTTGTTAAAATGAGCTTGCTTAGTACTGGGTTAATAACAGAGCATTTGCTGTTACCTTTTCATCAGTTAAACCTCTTGATGGAGAGGCTACCTGCTAAACTGTTACAAAAGTTCACCAATAACCTACCACAAAGATTGTTCTCTGGAGACAACCAGTTTAATTCTATAGTTTCTTGTTGACAGAGCATGGGCTCTGTCTCAGTCAAGGCTTAGCAATGTGCTGTGTCTTAGAGGTGGGTTTGAATGAAATCTTATTTGCTTGCTTAAGTTATCTTGAAGTTTTTTTCATGTAGGAGAGAGAGATGAACATCAAGCAGGACTAAGATACTGCTCTTGCCTTTCTTTTCTGCAGTATCTTATATCAGCTGGTTGTTACTTTTTCCTATGGGGTGGTGTGTTTTTTTTGTTGTTTTGTCTGTTTATTCTGGGTTTTGGCTCAGATTGTCTTCTTGTTGACCTTATTATCTCAGTTTATCCCAGTTACTGTGCAGGACATACTGCCCTGCATCTTTGGGTATCCTGGAGTATGTCTGTAACTTTATGTGTTGATTTTCAATAACGGTATATGCTGAGTCTCTTGAGTAAAGAAACAAACAAAACCAATGCGTAGCAAGTCAAGAACATGAGAATTTTTAGGCAGATTATGTCAGTTGCAGTGTGCCTCAGGGAGGTGCATGGTCACTGACATGATTTATTGGCAAAGCTGTATTCACAGGACTGCTGCTGGAGAGGCAGAATTTGTCTTGATAAGTTCAAACTAATTTCTTAAGAATAAGAAATGGATGTGTGAAAATGAATGACTGAGAACTTACGTTCATAATTTTATGTGAGGCTTTTAATAGCAAAATGCCATAATCTATTCATTAGAGTTGGCTAATGTGAATTTTATTTTTTTCCTCTAATAGATTAAAAAAATGACAGGTAGCCTATTTATTCTGTGACATATCTTAGTAATTTATCTCCAGGTAAATATTCTTAGCTTATGAAAGTTGTATGTGGATGAGGGCAAAGATACATACAAAGATGGTTTGGTTTTTTTCTCTCCTTAACATGCCCTAGAATATTGGTGAACTGTACACTTACATGGACTATATGCTTTCTTTGTATAACAGCTGGTTTATGGTAGGGCCCTGGTAGGCTGATGGGGTCTCCCTTCTGACCTGTATTTATTATTGTGGCATTTTCCCATTCTTCTTGGATTAATTGGGTTGAATACGCCCTCAGGCCTCTTGAAGTTTGGGTTTTTTTATTTTTCAGATGGCTTCCTGTATATGAGATCCAGATGGGGAAAACAAAAATTTATGTTGGTCTTCTTCTGTTTCCCATTCATGTGGATATTCCTCACAGCCCAGAGGTGTACCCTCTTCCTCATGGCTCATCTCAAGGCTGAGGAGCATGGAGAGCCAGGAACAGCCTAGAACGTTGACCAGGGGAGGAGTGAGTAAGAAGTGGTCTTGCAGAAGTAGTCTGTAGGGCAGAGTATGATTTGTAAGAATGTCTTTTACAGAGGCACTGTTGAGTGGGGTGAAGCCTTGGTAGGGGAGTCAGAGTTGGAGTGTAGCAGAAAGTGAGGACTCTGGGAGAATGTGGGTTAAGAGCTGCGTTTGAGGGTGTTTGGAAGGCCTTTCAGCTCCATCTCCTCCCTCATGTTTCAGTTTCACCAATGGATGTTCTGTTTACATGACCTGTATTTTCTGTAGTATCCACCGGCCTTGTTGTCTCTGACATACCTATTCTGAAATAATTCTGTGAAGTAAGGAGGATCTATTATCCCCATTCGTACAGTAGGGGAAGTGAGATGTGCTGTCTAAATACAGAAACATAACCAAAGTTACTGAAAGAGAAGGTGGGAATGTGAACGTGCAGGTTCTCAGCTGCTCTGCTGCAGCTTCCCACATGCAGCACCCTTGCTTTGCGGTAAGGGGAAAGCAGCTCACTTTGCAACTCAGTTGTTTTCTGTCTGTCACAGGCAGTTGTGATAACAGTAGCTAGATAGATGGCTTCAGATCCTGACCCGTTCTGCAGCACCTTGTTCATATATCTTATTTTTAAAATGAAGTACATGGTAGAAATTGGTTATGGAGTAAGCGTAAGTCATCCTCCCTCCTTTATTCTCCATCAAAAAAAGTAACCATTACCTTCAGGTGGGTTCTTCTTCCAGCACCTCAAGCTGAATCTCCTGATGATGCTGTGTGTTGTGTGGGGTTTTGGTTTGGTTTGCATTTTTTTGAGTGTTTGGGTTTGTTTTTTTTTTTAAGGGATATTCAGATTGCATTAAATAAGAGAAACAACACCCCAAGGTCTACATCCAAAACAGAACTAAACTGCCAGGTAGCCATCCAGAACTATGGGGTGTGATTAACCTTAACCCCCTTTCTCCTGTATAGCCTCCCCTGCCATTCTCCAAAACCAGCCATCAACAACAACAAAAAATTACAAGCTATAAACTGATATATTTTCCTGCTGCTGTATGGAACTTTAACTCTGCCTGGTTTGCTCAGTTCTTCTGAGACAGTGCCTTACTTCACTCTGTACTGGAAATACTGTTGTCACTGCAAAGTTACAGGAATTCCAGGTACCATGGAGAGAGGTGTCACCTGTATCTCTGTAGGGAAGATACAGAACTGCTCCAGTCAGGCACGTGTGATCAGCAGGGATGATGCAGGACAGGGCAAACAGCTTTAAGTAATGCCACCATCACATAATGCACCAAGCAGTTGAAGAGTGTGCCTAAAATACTGCCTATCTGCTTATAAAAGTCTTGCCTCATCAGACCATCCCCAGTGGGCTGAGCTGGGGTTGTTGGGGAATGTGTTGTGTACCTTTGTAGTGTGGTAATTTTAGCTACCCTTCACACCCTACAAGGCATCTGGATGCAGATCAGTCCATAGTTAGACATTAATGAAGTTTGGGGCACTTCCATGCATAATAAGCAACCTTTTAGGGCTTTACCCCCAGTTCTGTCATATTTATAAAAGTAATTTCAGAGCATTTTAGAGGGATGCAGTGAGGGGGGGGGAAAAAACCTAAGATCAAATAAGATAATCTGAATGGCGAGGAATACAGTAACAGTATATTTAAGGTAGCTGAGGAAGAGAAGATGGAGGATTGCCATCCTTTTGCAGTAAGGAGAAAAAGAGAGATGGAGGAGGTAAGAAGCTAAATGGTAAAGGAGTCAAAAAAAGGACTGGAAAGTTTTTCTGGAGAAAGGAGAGAGGACACATCTATGTGCCAACAGATGGTGAAAAATTCTCTAATCTGGAATTGGTAAGCAAGAGACACATCATTCTAGAGCCCATAACAACTTTCTTCCTTTTTGGAATGGCAGATCATAGTTTGTTAGCAAGAAACCAGTGCTATATTTAAAATGTTGTCTAGAACTATGTAGGTCACCAAGGAGTGGATGTTGAAATGCTACAGCTGTTCCTTAAAGCTGGTTCAGTTGCAGTCTTCTATATGGGAAGTAACTTTGTGTTTCATCTGCTTGGTTATGTCTTCCGTTCGTGTCTCAGTTCTCTACAGAAGCTCGGTTTCTATCTTACCTTCTTTTTTGAGGTGGAGACCTTTTCTATCCCTGTTACTGGTATGAGCACTCAGAAAGGGAGTCTGTTTCCATTATTTATTTGATAATTTTATTTTCTGTCTGGCTAGTGATTAGTCAAGAAACTGCTGTTGAGTTTCATACACCCTTAAGCCATATATACAGTGGGTACAGCAGCAACATCTGCAGCTCTGCTCTCCTGGCTTTGGTGGCCTGCAAACGTCATGGTGGAGTTTTGCACGGGGCTTTTGTGCCATCATAGGAGTTGGAGTTACTGAAGAACTCCTTTGTAAGCAGAGAAATACTGTGGTGGTTAATCTGTATGTGAGCAGATCCTTTGAAGTAACCTTTGTCAGTGTGCCAGCTGTAGCACGTGTAGCTTTCAGGATACAGCAACCTTATCAGGATAAAGTGATCCTTGTCAAAATCCTGTATTTTTCACCTTCGGGAATAAATTATGGTAGTAGTTGTATGAGTTGTATACTTTCTGACCTTAACTGTGGAGATTCAGGACTGACTTAGTCTTTGTTCTTGTGTTGTTGCTTATTGCTGCTGGTTGGAAACTACTTGGGGTAAAGCAGAGGCCCTCTGACCATTTGTAACCTCAGGGGGTTGATCTGTACAAATTAGTTTTGGAAATGCTGTGTAGATAAGACCTTAACTTCATGGCAAGTGACTGAGATTTCATTGTTTTGTGGGGTTTATTTTTTTTTTATTCCTTTCAATTTTATGGTTTTCTTCTATGATTCTTGAGATTCTGCACAAGTTAATAAATAGCAGCAGTGTTATGAATTTTGATTCTTGTTAAATCTTCTAATATATTATCACCCTACTAATGGGTGCTTTCTCTGTGGTGTTACGGGAGAAGGAAATACATCTTTGAAACCCAAGTGTTGCTTTAACTAAAAAAGAAAGCAAAATTTGTATTTGCTGATGGTTCTGAGAATTCCAGTTGCAGAAGTGTGGACATATGTATATGTGCATGTAACTCGTGTAAGGGAAGATGCAAGTATAAAAAAAGTCTTAAATTTTGAGAGAGTTTGTATTATTAGAAAGATTTATATCTTCAGTAGGCAAGCTTAAATGGACTGCTAATAAATAAAAATACAAAGGGACATGCATGACAAAAGAAACACAAAATGCAACTAAAACTGAAGATTGAACTGGGAAGGTGAGGTAGAAACACTGTTCCATTATGATCCACTGTCTGAAAAGCTTGACTTGATGTATGGGAGTTCTATTTAAAGGAGGTAGCTCCTTTTACTGAGTCTTTGCTTCAGTGAGAAAATACTTTCTTATATTTGCCAAGTGATTAGACAGAAGTATTTTTAGGTGAGATCTCATGAATGCATTAAAGAAAAGAAAACCAAATGCATACCCCTAGTGTTAACTGCAAACTTAATATAGTAACAAGTATGCAGGGCAATGAATAATTGATTTAATTTCTGATTGTTCTGTAGACAGTAAATAAAGGTGCCTGATATCTTAACACCATAGAGTAATAAGACTTTGCATGAAAAAAAAAGGTTATTGTTATTTTTCTTTTGAAGGCTCCCTTAGGTGCTGCTTTGAGCCTTGAAAAGTATCTGTGTAGATAAAGCACATGTAACCTTCTGCAATTGCCTAAGTATTTGCAGTTCAAAGTATTAGCTTTTTATGACAACTTTGATCACTGCTACTGCCATAGAACTCACCTGATTAATTCAGTACACATGGTATTTATGGCAGTATCACTACTGGTGTTTTCCCACAGTTGTCACCACTCTTATTCAAGGAAATGCATTGCCACTTAAAACATTTTCTTTATTCATTTCCAGTATATGTAAGCTAACTTACAAAATTACACAGCAGATTGTTCTGATGTCTGACAAAGGCTGAAGTGTTGGCTCTGGTTCAAACAGAATGGCCATAATCCTTGATTTAAAGAAAAAAATACATAATTGCTGTGGGAGTGTTGTGTATGGAACACAAGGCTCAATCTAGTTATCTGGATTTTTTTTTACCTTGAATGTGTAGATGGGGAAGAGAGGAAATGACTATAGCAGTAGCAGCAATCGTGGTTACTTAGTTACTGGAGCTAAAAGCTTCTCTGTTCTACAAACCAGACCCTCTCTAATTCCAGAAGATGCTATGCTATATCTTATCAAAAACAAACAAACAAACAAAAGGTGAAAAATCAACAAGACTTATCTGTTAGCAACTACATAAATATGTTTCATCTAAATTTGAATACATCAACTTTATGAAATTTGTCTGCTAGCAGTTAGGAGTGTCCTTTATTATCTCTAATCTTTCTTTGATATTCTTTCACTATTGGCATTAATAGTTTCATTCTTTGTTTTTTTTACTTCCATGTCTTAAAATATGTAAGGGAAAATGTCAGCCCTACTTCAGTCTTCGGTGGGAAAGATGATGCTGATCCTAACTTGAAGTCTTCAGTCTTACAGAACCAAGACTGTCTGATGTCATAGCAGTACCTCTGATAAACATTCCTAGGGGTAATTCTCTGTGGTAATATATGATGGCTGAATTTATTCATGGCAGTCAGCCTTTGGATGAAAAGAGACCATGCCCATACATACAGAACTCGAGAGGTTTTAAAAACCTGTGTGAAGTGTGCTGAGAATTAGAAGGGTGATTAGGAATATTTCAAGGGTAGTACAGAGCTGGCTTTTTCTTGCATTGTGGGGCACAGCTCTGTGTACATGAGAAAAACAATCAGTTTTCATTCAGGTTGCTGATGGCCTTTGTTCTTGCCTTTTTATTTCCCTAGCCTGTCTCAAACAAATACTGGCATAAACAAACAGGAAGAGTGTCAGGAATATTTTAGCTGCTGTGTGTGTCCAAGTATTAATTTACTTCTTTTTTTTTTCTTTTCACAAATGGGGTGGAAGACCTCCTGCAATTCAGCCAAGTGTTGAATAGGCTTTTTTTTTTTTTTTTAACATTAGAAAAATCTTGCCTGTGCAAAATATCAATTAAATCTGCAGAACATTTTATTATGACTTCAGCAACCAAACTTTGCAATCTGTTTGGAAAGAAAAGAATTCTTTAAGATATGCTTGGATTGTGCGTTTAGATGGGTGCTTCTAGATCCAGTGTGGTATCTGCCAAATACTTAATTTTAGTTAATGATAGCAGGGTTCCTTGCTGCGTGTTGATTTTTAACATGTATTTCCATTGCTAGGATGCTGGGGGAAGTCATCACAAAGTCTCTGTTTCTCCTGTTGTCCATGTCCGAGGACTCTGTGAATCAGTTGTGGAAGCAGATTTGGTGGAAGCTCTTGAAAAGTTTGGAACCATATGGTATGTTAAGCAGTATAAAGTCATGTCTCTGTACAAGTTGGGAATATTACTTAAAAGTCTCTTGGACTTCTTTAAATACATTATGATAGACATTTGACATCCAGAACTTAGTTAATAATAAAATACAAATATTTTCTAGCTGTAGCTAAACAGAACTGCAGAACATCATGAGGATGGTTCTCATGATATAAGTAAATACACCAAAAATAAGGATGGGCCACAGAGAAGATACTGCTTTTTCCTGTGGTTTTGTATGAGGTAAGTCTTATGATATGGTAGAACTCTTTCTGAGTTTTGAGTGCTTCTTTTTGGAAACATGCTTTTACTTGGAAAGCAATGCATGTATTGAAGTCAAATAGGGTTTTGTAAATAGTACAATAGTACTTTTCACGTGCTTAATATTCAAATAATTGAAATATACTTGTACAACTATCTTAATATAAATAAATAACATTGTTAAGTACAGGAATACCAATAGGTACATTTTAGCCTGAATAGAATGGTAGGGGTTGGGAGGAACCTCTTGAGATCATCGAGTCCAGCCCCCCTGCCACAGCAGGATCACCCAGGGCAGGCCACACAGGAACAGATCCAGGTGAGTTTTGAATGCCTCCAGAGAAGGAGACTCCACAGCCTCTCTGGGCAGCCTGTTACAGGCTCTGTTACTCTCAAAGTTTTTCCTCATGTTCAGGTGTAACTTCCCATGTTCCAGATTATGACCACTGTCCCTCATTCTGTCAGAAGGCACCACTGAAAAGAGTCTGGCCCCTTCCACTGGACACCCAGCCTTCAGATAGCTGTAAACTTTCCTAGGATCCTCTCTCGTAATATCTTCCTATCCCATTATTTTATAGCTGCATTTCTTTGTTTTGTGCAAATGCTTTAGAAATGTATTGACCAGGTTTGGAAAGTGTGAGCAGGGAAACCTCCCTTCCTTTTATCTCCTTGTTAAGAATTGTTTGAAAAAATAAATCATATCTGACAGTTATGGGACTTTGGAGCTGTTTTGAGTAAGCATCTAGGAAAACTTACTGTGCTGTTTCTCTCACCAGCTATGTCATGATGATGCCATTTAAGCGCCAGGCTCTGGTGGAGTTTGAAAATGTAGAAAGTGCAAAGAAGTGTGTAACATTTGCAGCAGATGAGCCTGTGTACATTGCTGGACAACAAGCCTTCTTCAACTACTCAACAAGTAAGAGGATTACTCGGCCAGGAAACACTGATGACCCATCTGGTGGAAATAAAGTTCTCCTGTTGTCAATTCAGAATCCTCTCTACCCAATTACAGTGGTATGTTTCTTTCTGTTGCTTGTTCTTTGTTTTGTTTTTAATAAAGGCAGAGAGCAGCAGTTTCTGTTACATTATTTGCATTGTGTGATATTTGTTAAAATTATACATTGTTAGTTTGAGTTGGGAATTAAATTCACCAACCAAAGCTTTACACTATCTTTACATAAGTAACATGCATGTTTGGGAAAAAAAGGGTTTTTCAAGATGATTCAGTCTCATTGTACAGGTATTTTGCAATATGTTTGACAACTTCAGTGGTCAGGATTTTGAAATGTTTAAGTTGCTACATGCTTCTGAAGTATTTCCAAATGTGTTGCCACAACATCAGGAATGTCATGTAGCTTTTGGGCTCTGAGTGGTCTATGTTTGAATAGCAAGTAATTTTTCCAGTAGGAGAGGTTATTTTACTGCAGTTCTTCATTTCCTTTGTGGAAAGTTGAAACCTAGAAGTTTGACAGAATATTCCTTACTTATATTTGAGATGATTCATTTTACTTTTCAGCATTTGAAGTTATAACATATATGCAGTTGCATTCTAATTTATTGCCATCTATTTATGCAATGTATGCACGTTGGGTTTTTTTCAGTTATACAGATACTTTTTGCTAGTATTTAAGAATCCATGTTTTTTCATGCACTGAAAAATTTAAATTTGATAAGGCAATATAGCTTAAAAATTGCAGCCAGTTTTAAGTCAGAACTGCCTGGATGGCTGGGCCCAAGGTGTTGTGTTGAATAGAGTTAGGTGCAGTTGGCAGCCAGTCACAAGTGGTGTTCCCCAGGGCTCTGTACTGGGGCCAGTTTTGTCTGGATGAGAGGATTCAGAGCATCCAATTCGTGCCCAATTTAGGCATGAATGTTGATCTGATTAAGGGTAGAAAGGCTCTGCAGAGGGTTCTGGACAGGCTGGATCAATTGGCTGAGGCCAATTCAACAAGGTCAAATGCTGGATCCTGCACTTCGGTCACAGCAACCCCCAGCGGCAACACAGGCTCAGGGAGGAGTGGCTTTTTTTGTTGTTGGTTTTTAGTTTTTTTAATGAAGTAGCTGTGAAGAGATCTTTGGAGATAAAAAAATTGTGAAATAAAGTCATATGCTTGTAAATGGATGTGAACTGGAGCTGAAAAGTTTTCAGGACCCTTTTCTTGTAACCAAGAGGAGATGAAGGACAGCTGTTTGTACTATTGAGTTTGCATAGAAAATACACCTATAAATGATCTCATAAATTCTATTTTGTGGACATTTAGGCTGCTTGAATTCTTTCCAAAAAGATCTGTTCATCTTCTGAAAATCTCAAGGTTGACAGTCTCCCCTGCTTGCTTCATTTTTCTATGAAAAACATTCCCTTGAGCGTTTGGAGCAAGGCCCCTGAGCATGGACAATGGTTTTGGTTTGTTGTGGGCATCTTGTTTGGGGTTTGTTTGCTGTTCTTTCATTGTTTTGGGGTTTTTTTTGTTTGTTTCGGTTTTTTGTTTGTTTGTTTGCATTTGGGTTTTTTTTGTTCTTGTTGTTAGTGATACTTAAAGCCAGGAGTTACACCACAGCAGCTGTAGCCAGCAATGAGACATCCTCTTTTTCTAGTTACTTGTGTATGGTAGGTCGTGCTGTGTTTGTTCTAAGAAATCCACTGTCCCCCCTGCCCCTTTTGCCTTCCCATTGTTTTGCTCTTCTGCAGAACATAGTGATAGATGCTCTACCTACTTCCTTTGACTCTTGGCCCCCAAATAAACCTGAGGATGTACACTAAGATCTCAGAATGAGTATTTTGGAAGTATTTGGTTTAGAAATAAACAAAAGAAGGGAAAACTAGAATGTGATTGAGTGTTTCCCTGGGATGTCAGTGCCTTTTCCTGCTAGGTTTAGCTGTGAAACTGTCTGTCTAGTAAAGCTTATGTGCATTCAGCCCTTTGAACACGATCTAACAGATTGTTTCAAGAAATCACAGTCCCTCTTTGTTCAGGTTCTCAAGCATGAGGCTTGGGAATTCTGAATATGGGTGTAGACAATCACTCTAAAATAAACTTATTTTTCTTGGCTAGATGCATGCTGGGAAGTAGTTTCTGGTACCATGGTGCCTGAATTGCATTTGTAATCAACTGTTTGTCAGACTCCTGGCACCTCATAAGCCTGGCCTGATGTACAGTCAGGCGAATTTTTCTCTTTATTGTTTGGATCCTCTGCAGCACTGAAGAGGGTCTTGAATTTTACTGATTCCTTGTAATGCAGATAATTGCTGTTGAAAGCAGAGTATTAACAATGAGTTTGCATGAATCCAGTATTTCCTGTCAAAAGTTTACCTTAAGTGGAGAAGCACAGCAACCACTTAGAGTGTCTTTGAGTCAGGTGAATACAATCAAAATTCTCCTTTTCATAAGCTACCTAAGTTTACATAGAATCATAGAATTGTCA
>VYZU01081021.1:0-44833 GCA_013401355.1 Ceyx cyanopectus | reverse complement strand
GTTTGCTTACATTTTTACAGCTATTTGCCATCGTCATATTAACAGTCATTTTCCCCTTAGGCATTCCTAACAGCAAAAAGGAGAAATGAACAGCTATTTCACGTCAAGATATTTGCTTTCACCAAATAAATATATTTTCATACAGGATATTCCATCATACTATCTGAAGTTTTATCAAGTCATCACCCCCTGCCATTTGGTGTAACAAGGCTCATAAATTAGACTTCAACCTTGAAATAGATCTTTTGTGTTCTGTAACTGCTACCTTGACTGTTGTCAACAGACCCCACCAAATGGCCGTAGGAGCTGCAGTTCTTTCCCAAGAAGGAGTTGGAACACTTCTTCCTCTGGCACTGTTGAGTCTCCTGCTTTTTATAAGGGATGAACTGCTCTCCCATCTTTCACCTTCCCTTCCTCCACACAAGACTTGTTAAAAATCTGCTGTGATGTATTCTAAGCAGCTACCTTTCCATGGAATTGATGACTTATTATCAACAACTATAGCATTATTCTTGTATTTATGCAGATCTAGAAGAGTTCTTAGAACCTTGGAAAGTTGCAGCAGCACTGCTTGGAGTCATCCAACACTTCCATAAAAACACTTTCACATCACCTACACACCACTTTCATACAGCTGGGGTCTATACGAGACAGTTTCTCTACTGAAGAAGTCCAACCCTGCTTAACCACCTTGGTTTATCTTCAGTGGAATGGAGTTACTTTGATATTAAGCAACATATTTACAAAGTATATACATTACCACTTTTACAGCTGGGGCATAATTTCACTGACAGAGCTGTACTTGGGTAAGACCAAGCAAGCACACCAAGCAGAAAAAAAAACCCAGAACAATCAGAGAACACAAAACAGAAAGAGCACTTGAAGCTTTTTCCAACAAAAGACTGTTATTTTAAGTATGTACTTTCTACCAAGTATTTTAATGCACGTGCTCAGAGAATGCATAGGCAAATGTATCTGAAAAAAAGAGAACTTCATCACATTATGGCTGCAAACAGAGAAATGAGAACTAATAACAAATACTCTCTTAGACGAGAATACCATTAGATGTAGATATCCATCATTGTCTACAATCAGCCTCAAGGGAAGCAAAACTGCATGGGACTAACAAAACAGTCACTTGTTCTAAAATTTAGAGGAGGCTCAAAAATTTCCACATGCATTTTACCTCAGAAACAACGTGCTATTTATTCTTCCCAGCAATGATATTTTACATAGCATTCTGGGATCAAAATGCAATTTCAACAATAACATATTTTCTGACATTCTCCAAGGAAAAATTACTAGTTTCTTCCCTCTAAAAGGAGTTAGATGGAATAACATCTGTGTTGAGATTATTGTGAATATGTTAAACTGACAGCAAGTCTCTAAGGGGCACTGCTCATTAATGTTCTGTGCATAAAATTAAAACTTGAAATATATTTTTCAATCCATTTTGAATCATTTAAGCAATTCTCATGCAAAGAAACTATTGTGCTGCAATAATATATCTGCAGAGTAGGATATGAAAGCTATTAAAATGTCCTAGACCCCCTGCCTTACATGCTAAGTAAAAAAAGGCAACTCTTCCTGATTTGACACATACACAGAAACAAAAACTACTTTCAGAGACCATGAAGAGACCGATTTCCAGTTTATACAGTAAAACAAAATTCAAAAATATGTCTTTTTTCCTTCATCTTTAATTCCTGTTCTGCCTAGGTACTCCAGCATGTATTAACAGGAGAGTTCTGGTTGCACATCAGTGTTTACAAGAAAGCAGGCCATTGAAGAAGTGGTGGCCACGTTCCATGGGCATTGAAATTGAACAGGGCTCTCTGCCACTGCAACTGTGGAGCAGTGCTCAGAGACAGTGCCTATTAATGAAGGATTCTAATGCAAACACATCCTCCAATTTGAAAGTGACAAAGCCCTCCATGTCAGTAAGCAGAAATAGTTTTATTTGGAAGGCATGGGTACTTATTTCACCAGATACAATATAAATGTATGTGTATCCATCAGGTGTAATGCAAGGAAGTATCTTGTGTAAAACCTTTAGTTTGAACAAAAGGCAACAAATCTACTCAAAAACAACAACAAAAACCCAGTAATTATTGAATGGTATCTAAATTCAATTAAGATTGTTCATGCCTTCCAAGCACAGAAATCTGCATAAAGCTGTAGCTCTAAGTGCCATTTTATGGAGAGAAAAGAAAACATATTATTGTTGGGAAAACTACACCACTAACTGTTCAAAACTCACAGGATAATTACAGCCACAATAAGATGACAGTTCTAAATTTTGCTACAACATAATGGTTCTAACCAGGCCATTGGGTTCCTTTCACAAATGAAAATTCAGAAACTCCAATTAACATATTCTTGGATGTGAGAGACTTTAGCAGGTTTTTTTGGAATGAAGCCAGAGACTATAGTGGCAATGGGACTGTGTGTACTTAAATCACAGTCATCATAACAAAGCAGTCTACCACTCAGGCTGTCTACATCTGAAATATTATTTCAAAACATTAGCAAAAGAGACAGAAGTTATGTTTCCAATCTCCTCTATTATACTTCAACACCTAATACTGCAAACCACAGAACAGCAAGCACAGAACTGCCAGTACCGAATAATCATTTTTTGTAAACATTTTGAATGCAAGAGTCTAAGCATAGATACCCAAAGGGATCTAGAAAAACCTCGGCAAACAGCCTCACTTTCAGTGGTCCTGACATAGAGCTTGCTTCTTCCCCTCCGGTGTCTGCAGTGTAGCTGGAAGAAAATAATGAAGCTACTTTTCAAGTACTTAGAGGTGAAGATAGCAGTGCTTAGTGTCAAGCACAGTCCTTCAGAAACAAAACCAGAGACCCTGGAGTGGTTCAGACCCTGTGGGTCCTTCGGGACATGAGCATTCTCCCCCACCTCGCTATTATCTCCCATCAGCACAAAGCATTTGTTCTGCTTTTCCAGCAGTTGAACAGCGTAGTCAGAGCACTGACAGTTACCTCTACAGAGCTGCCAGACATCCAGCAAAACTGTAGCACAGCACGAATGTTACCGGTCCCATAAGAGTTAGCAACACAGCTCTGGGGCAATTTCCCAAATCACTAGCATGTGCTGTTCACAGCACAGTGTGCATCACATTATTATTGCGTTACATAGTACATATATATTACACAGTATATATTACATTGCATTGCCTGAGCTTCTCAGCAAGGAGAATTTACAAACATCTATCCCAGCGGGACACAATGCAATAGAAGTTGCACAGCCGCCTGTGCTATAGCTGTTCCCATGAAAAAAGAATGACTCTGTAATGCCCATTTCTTCATAAGATAAAGTATTCCTTCTAAACTATGAACTGTAAAGGGTCTTGTATGTTTCAAAAGTGTTCAGCGAACACCCATAAAAGTACATACACAAGTCAAAGATTCAAATGCTCCTCAACTGGGAAGCTTTCAGATCACAACAGTGAAAAATAGTCCCACATAAATTGCATTGTTGCTTTCCCATTGACTACTGCAGCTACTACAGTTTATGATGGAGTACAGTTACCATGACAGATGAAGAGCTTCCCCTGCACTGTCACACTGCTACATGCCTGGGTCTACCAAAAGCTGAGACAGCCCTTACCTGGCTAAGGCCTCCTCCAAGTCCAGCCAAGCAGATCAGCTGCTCAGGGACTGTCCTGCCCAACCACAGCATTATGTGCTGTATGCCCCAAGCCAGCTCTGCCTACATCTACCCTGCACGTATGAAAGGCAGTAAAATAGCAATGGGATTTTTACATCACCCCATACTTCTCAGAGAGGATTCTCATCTGTCTTTCTGGGGAGGTAAACCAACAATACAGAGCTCTTCTTTATAGAGATGAAGGATTTAGATCTAATTGTGATTCTGCAATAACATAAATGGCCTGACAACTACCAAATACAAAAAAACTCAAAATGTCCTTTACAATACAATATACTTTTTTTCTTTATTTTTTTCTACCCATTTTCTGAAGACTCTAGTCTCAACAGCAAGAGCATTAAGTGCAATAAAACCTGTGTAGTTGGTAACATAACTGGAATTAGGGACACAATCTAGGTCTGGCCTTGGAACTGAAGCTGAAAATTACAGAATAACTGTAAAGCAGAAGGATTTTATCCCTGCGTTTTTAGCTCTTCAGCATAAGTATCATCCAGAATCAAATCTCAGCATATTCAATGGACTAGAGATGCTCATAAACAGCACTCACAATTACTTACATAGAGCCCCACAGAGAACAAGGTTGTTCCTTTCAAATAATTTCAAGATTATCATAAAACGATTGCATGCCAATTTGGAAACTTATCTCCATAGACAAACAAGTAACATTTTCATATCAGGATAGACACAGATTTCCAGAAATCAAAAATTAACTCAAATCTTGAAGACTGAACAGCGCCAAAGACATCACTGCACTGTACAAAGTCTTTTGCAACAATAGGAATTTAAGATATCCACCTACCTTGGGTTGCTTGTTCAGCTCACACAGCACCTC
The DNA here is from genome assembly GCA_013401355.1 of Ceyx cyanopectus. Classification (NCBI taxonomy): domain Eukaryota; kingdom Metazoa; phylum Chordata; class Aves; order Coraciiformes; family Alcedinidae; genus Ceyx; species Ceyx cyanopectus. The sequence continues at coordinate 40,310 of VYZU01081021.1, read as the reverse complement.
TCCTGTCTCCATTCTGTCTTCTGCCTTGATTGCAGAAACACAACTGCCTGAGGAGGTGCCCTGTGAAACAGATTAAAACAGTGATCTTTCTCTTTCTGCAGAGTCTATTTAAGTCAGTTTGGTTCCCTGACCTATTTCCCAGAGCAGTACCACCTGTATTTGTGTCCATACAGCATACTAAGGCTGCAGCATAGCTTTGTAAAGTATCAGACCTAGGATGATCATCCATCTCCCCTCCAAACTCTCATGCATTGCCCCATCATGTGCTGGTGGAAGCATTTGTACAGCTACACAGAAACCCACATCTTGTTTTGCACTTGATGAGTTTCAATGCATATCAGTATCACAGGCCACAAACACTTTTACTGTCTCCTAGAAGGGAGTACAGGGTCAGTAAAAAAAGACTTAAACTACTTCCCCAGTGGTAGGTAGGGAAGGTGAAAGGCTATCTGAAACTCAAGATACTAATCTGCAACTCTTGAATTACATACAAAGTGTAAATCCTTGAGGAACAGTTGTGAGTTCTTGAAGAATGGCCAATTGATCAACACTAAAACTACCAAGCACCTAAGCAGTTGGATAATTCCTATCAGAAGGGGACAGGAAGCATTAGCAGTGGGATTTGGTCATTTATGGCCATACTTAGTTTAGAATTTATCTATTTTAGAAGATCTGCATGTTACTTGAAAGCACCAAGTATTTAAACTCGATTCTATTTAAACATGTAACTTGAATAGTACCTGCTTCAACATTTGTTATGGGATGAGAAATGCTGTTGTGTAGCTACAAGATCCAGACTTTAAGCAAATCACTTTTGAATCTCAGTGGACTTCTATCCCCAAGTTATTCGGTATAGTAATTAGCTCATTAAAATCCTATTTCACTTATTCTCATACTACAAGTGCAATTCAAATATTGTCCTGTGCTCATAAGAGCCTAATAAGACCTAAAACGAACTAATTTACTGCATTCCCTCATCTGAAAAATAATTCAGTTAAGTACAAAAAGAGAAAGCCTGAACATTCTAAAGTCCTGTTTTCACAAAGTATGTATAAAGTTTCATTCTCTCTTGACAAATGCTACTGCAGTTTAAATCCTGACACATACTAAACTATGGATTTGATTGTTTTCATTAACAAATTACTTTTCACAGAAAGCATCAAGGCTGTAATAAGAGGGCTCCTGAGAGAAATGTGACTAAACAGCAGGAGTTAATTAAGTAGGACAATGAGTAAGCATTTATGGGTATGATAGGAGACCCAGCTGATTTAATTGCTAGTCTAATTATCAATTAGAGAATCAAGAAATGGCATGCAAGTGAAATATTCTATTTGTTGATAGTTTAATGATTTTTAGAGACCCAGAAGAACAGCATTAATTGCTATTTTAGGACTACAGAAGGAGGTTTTATTCTCTTACTCAAATAGAGGTTCTTAGTATTAAAATGACTCATAAATGGATATACATTGCCACACTACAGTATTTAAGGCCTGTAGATGCTTTGCCCTATTAAAAACAAAATAACCACAAACCCCACACAACCCCCTCCCCAAAAAAACTCAAACCAAATCCCCAAAAGCCACACACAAATAAAAAGCTAGCAATTACGCATTCAAACATACTACCTATAAACCACGCCGCTTAGATCAAAACCTTTCTGCGTTTATTTTATAACAAGGATAATACTGTCCAATGGTGTGAAAAAGTCACATTAACTATTTACAGTGCGTTTCTACAAGTCGGTTTCAGACAAAAAGAAAGGGGTCAGGCAACTATTTAAACCCACGAGGGCAAAGAGCCAGTTGGCTACGTTTATTGTAGAAATGTTTTGTAAAGCAACTGCAAGAAAATAAAATTACTAAAAAACTGATGGAGAGCCAAAAATATTAATATATTGGAACAAAGTGAGCTTTTTACAAGCTGTAAATATTTTTGGTGTTCTCACATATAACCCATAAAGTATGTTGAGGTCTTTCTCAGAACTTCTAATATTAGCATGTAGTTTGCAAAAAAACAGCATCTGCCAGCAAGACAGATCAGAAAGATACTTTAGGTCACAAGACCAGTATGATTTCCCACACAATTACCAAAAGATAATACTGGTGTATATCAAAAGGACCTAGGAACTGGAAATAGAAGGTTAAAAAACTAGAAAACAGAATTAAACACCCATCATAGCACACACAGTTTGAGCTTTGGATACATTAACAAGGTGATTCTTACCAGAATAAAAACCCAGTATCCTTCAACAAGTTTCCTTGTCCAATACAAATGACTGAAAATCCAAGAAGCTTTTGGCTGATGAACAAACCCCTTGTCCAGGTTGAAAATAGACCCTTAACAACTCAGTTTCAAAAAAGGTGTCCAACAATTTGTTTTCTGCTGAGGAAAGCCTGGCTAATCAGGGAATTATAGTTTAGACAACACCTCTTCGTCTGAAATATGGTTAACTCCTCAAGCAAGGTAACAGCTTTTCATCAGCTTAATCCAAACATGTTTTCCTACTAAATAACACATTAAGAAAACAAACACTCAAAGACACCTTCAAAAATATTACTGACAGCACCAAGTGCCCTTCCCCTGGTTTATTACGGGAGCCAAAAGAAAACACAGAATGGGCATTTTTAGCCTCTCACCTGAGAGGAACGCTTATGGCGTCACTCGTAAAGAGCAATTGGCCACCTGGGGAAGGCCAAGGAACCCCAGGGAAGAGGGCAGGGAAACAGAACAGGGGAACGCAGCGCCCGTCACTGCGGAAACCATCGCCTCAGGCAACGCTCGAGCGGCGCGCGCGCACACCCCTCCTTCCCGCCCTTTTGTAACCCGTCCGCGCGCCAGCGCCGCCTCCGCTGCATTCGCCCCGCAACGCCCGAGCCGCCCGGCCCGGCTCCGCCGCGGGACATGGCGCAGGGACGCTCCGAACCGGCGGCGATGTGCAATGTTGTAGCGCGGGACAACTACTGGTAACCCTTCAAAGTTCACGGCCCCAGGCTCCCCAGCTGCCTCATCCCAACCCGTCCGGCACAGCCTTCCCTCGGCGGCTCCGCGCCCCCTTAGGAGCGGGCGGACGCTGAGGGAATTTGTTCCTCCCTTCCCCTGGCAGTGTGGTTGTCCCCGTGCTGCTCCAGAAGCGGTGCCACCTGCAGCGAGTCAGGGGCGTCAGAAGACACCGATGGCACCGTCCTGCCGTGGGTGTGAGCGCCGGGCCCGAAGCAGCCAACGCTGCCCCTGTGCCCCGGGTCTCCTCCAGAGCGGGGGGCTGAGGCGCATTTCATCAGTCAATAGTAAACGAAACTATGTACGGAAGGACGTTGGTGCTGACTTTCCAAGCCTTGAAAAAATGTTACAGCAAATTTGACCTCCTCCCGTGCTTAACTTCAACCTAATGTGCAAGGCAGGGTATTCATATGGGCTCCTTCATTCCGAAAAGGCTGCCCCCGTTACCTCAGGGATTGTTAACTCACTCTACATAAACTTACTGTTTTGGCCAAAGTGCTGTGCTTTGTGACTTTAGTACTTGGGTTTGTGTGGTGGTTTTTGTTTTGGGTTTTTTTTTTGTTGTTTGTTTTGTTTTGTTTTTGTGGTTTGGTTTTGTTGGGTTTTTTTAATGAAAGCTTTCAAATTAATCTGAAATACTTCTGTTTCAGGAAAAAACATGTTGCAGAAGAATTAGAAGCTGCAAAAAGATGGTCTCACAAATGGGGATTCTTGAAAACACCTCTTGAGGAGGTAAAATTGAATGACATATAATACATAAAAATCTCTTGTACACAAATTTATCTGAACACAAAATTATGAAAGAGAGGACTAGAAAAATATGGAGTATACTTTATTAAGCTAGGTTCCAAGGTAACAAGTACACTACTTTTAATATGGGTTCAAAGTTAAAGTTTTCCTCTGAATAAAATACAGTAAATGGTAATTTATATGCTCTGCATATTCTGATATATTTCTCTTGAGAAACACGATTCCCAGTAGTGTTAACATGTACTAGATGCACACTGACAGGAAAATATTTCCCCTTTGTCTATCCATATGGTAGTGTAAAAGTGTAGGGGAAAGGATTCTAGCTAATTAAATTTTCAGGGGAGGGTGGGAATTTACAACAAATGAAAATATTTGAGAGGTGTGTTCTCAGTGAAGTTTAGATACTACAGTATAGTAGCACATGTTATGTTTGGAATCTCAGTATTTCCTTGCTCATTTATAATTATTGCTAAATAGTTATAAATGTACTTCCCATGGGGCCAGAAATACTTAATCAGTTCTAGGAACTGTTTGAAAATCCTGTAGGCATCCGAGTTAGTAACTTTGAAACTTAGTTGTGTAGGCTTCACCATCCACCCCTGATAACTATGAGCTGTCATGCATGCCACCTATGCACAGTACTAATAGATCTACAAATGAGTTGACAAATTATGCATTGTTACTATTGGAGATCATGTGATTTAGCATTTATTATCTTTGGTTTGTGGTCATATATTTCTAATTCTTTTTGGTCCAGTGATGTAGTTAAGAAAGTTGTAATCTCTCAGCAATACTTAGGCTTTCATCTGAAACTCAGAAATTATACCACTTTCTGAAACTAAAAAATACAGTAATTTCCAAAGCACTAAAATAAATAGTCCTGGTTTGGATGGAAAGAACAGGGAGTTCACATACCACAATGAGGGAAATGGTGGAGATATCAGATATCACAGTGTATTTCAAAAGATAAAGAGCCCAATTTTTAATGTTGATGTTTTGCTTTTAGTTGATTGAAGATGAAAAGAAAGAAAATACAAAGCTCAAGATAGAGCTTCCAGAACATCTGCGGGTTCGACCTGTGACACCTGTAGAAAAATACATTAAGGTTAGAAAATTAGATTTTAAAATTGCAATACAGCAATATCTGACATAAGATACCACGCAAGCTCTAAAATCTGTTGTCTCCTAGAGGTGGGCCTTTAACTAAAGGTCAAAAGCAGATTGTATTTGCAACCCAAGCAATGCTTTAAAAGTGTTCATTTAAGACCAGGAATTGCACTTTGGGTGTGGTTGTTAGTTCACTTTGCTGTACATAACCATCCTTTTGTAAAACACCTCACCCCTGCACTCCCCTGTAACACCCAGTATCAGCACAGTCAGCTGTGCAGCTCAGTGCACTCACAGAGCCTTTTAGGACTGCTGGCCATTCATTGCTCAGATACACACAGTCTCAAGTCCTACTTCAAGGCTTATGATAACCTTGGCACTCAGTTTTAACTAAGTTAAGACAGTCATTTTTTTTCACTTTAAGGTAGTCATCTTTTTGACAGAGACAACGCCACTGTCCTCCTTAGTGACACAAATTAGTAAGGAGGCAGTTTCTAATGAGCCAATTCATAAGGATTTGATTTTGTATTATGATTTATATTCACCTAGTCAGAGTCTAGAAGTTGTCAAACAGCTGTAAATGAGAGTGGAATGTGACTGATGGCTTGATTTATAAATGCACAGTGTCAGTCACCAGTGAATAGGATAACCATACAGACAGCTACATTGGTGACACTGGGAGAGAAACATCCTCATAAAGGGAAAGCAGATTATGCTAACAAAAAGGAAAGTTAGACCATTTAGGGAAGAATAAGGAAACAAAAGAGATTGGAAATTCCTACTTGCTGAACTAGCTTTCTTTCATCGGATTCCAAGGGTGGGGAGATGAGGTGAGGAAGGAGTAAAAGCTTTTACCGAGATTAAATTGAACAAAAATTAAGAGCTGGTGGCAGAGAAATGAACTGGCAGCATTTCTGCCCTTAGTGCTACTTGTTCTTCTGTGTCGAGCCTCTGATTTTGCTCAAGTTCACCTCTGCTTCAGCACAGTGTGTGTGGTGTTAACAGATCACACAGCAGCTGCTGAAGGAGCACACGTAACCTGGTGCATACTGACTCAAAGATCATAGTTTCAATTTCACTTCAGAATCTTTATTTGCTAGGGAAGAAAAGGGTTACCTGTGATTTAGGTCACCCTTTTTCAGAGCGAAGTTTCTTAAGTCCTTATTCAGAACTGTATCTTTTCTCTGCACATTTACCTTCATGGTAAGAGTCATCAGATCTGTTCTGCTCTCTAGGTTAGATTAATAATTGCTTCTTTATAGCTCCTTCCTCTCAGATCCTAAGTGGGACATGATTTCCTTCATTATCCTGCTCAGTGGGTGGCACTTTTGGCCATAAAAACTATCTTTTCAGAGGAACTGCTCCACCTAAATATCATAAACATTTCTAATCTTGGCCCAAGAACAAAGTGAAGCAACTCTGGCAAGAGAACTGAAACATTGTTCTCTTGCTGTGTATTTCTCTAAGTCCCTAGATGCTAGAATGATAGAACGTGCCCAATTGAGATGATTCAGCCAAAGTAAGCACAGCAGTCAGTGAAGAGCCTGTTGGCTTTTGTTTTGTTTCCTTTTTAGCTAGATTAGCTGCAGATTAACTTGATGCTCACCCATCTTTTAAAGTAGAAAGAAGGTGGAACAAATTCTCGATGCAAAAGCCAGCTTAGTCACTAATAACTAGCATTTGGCTCCCAAACTATTATTCTGTAGCTGCACTGCTACCAAATACATTACCCAAGTATAAAATGCCTTTTCTCCAGGTCAGAAAAATTCACTATTTTTAAAGATTACTATTATTCTATAAAAAAAATCTAAACCTGAAGACAAAATTCTTCACCTAATTTAAAGCCAGTAAAGCCCTTAGAAAGCTAATGAACAAAACTTTAAACAAATAAAAATATGCTAACATTCACTACTAAAAATAATTTTGAGGTTTGATTTTCCCTTAAAAATGGTAATTTAGGCACCAAATTTTTTTTTAGAAGGGTGGTAAATGGAAGTTTTTTTATTGAAATTTGACTATTTTATCTTTCCCTGTGCCTTGCTATAGAATTGGTCCCAAGTTATTCTAATGACTTTTTAAATTATAAACTATCTTGTATTATAAATCCAACCTGCATGCAACTTTTTATTTTCCTTTTATTAATGTCAATGTGTGCTCAGGAAATTAATTCAGCAGAATATATTTAAAACTACTTTTTATAAATTCTCATTTCCATCCTGCAGCATAAAAGAGGATGTTGTATGACAAGAATTACAATCAAAAACCTTTTAATCATTGAATTCTACATGTTACTTTTATTCTAGGTGAAACCATCTCCTCCAGTACCTAAGACTACCCAGGGGTTTATTGGTTGGCGATCAGCTGTTCCAGGGCTGGAACTAGAACGTGGTTTTAAAGTCCAAAGCTGCAAAGGTGCCTTTTTAAAGGAGCTGAAGTGGTCATGTGAGGCCTTTGACTGACCCTGAGAAACAAGAGTTAAGCACACAGATCCATTTGCATCCCTGAGTTTACATGCTGTAGGGGACTGTTGCATTGTTAAACATTTCTGCCTTAAAAACGATTTCTGTAAACATCCAGTCATTCTGGTAAAGCACAAAACTTTTCATGCAGCATTTTACTTGTTACTGATTTTTTGAAATCTGTGCCATCAAAACTGTTTACACTGTCTTAGGTTTACTTAAAAGTAACAGTGAATAAACTCATAAAGGTGACAGAGCAGGTAATACTTTTATTAGGAGTAGTAAGACTATGATCTTGGAATATTTATTGGAAGTCCTTAAAATTATTTTGTAATGACAAAACACATTTGTGTAATTGTTCATGCATGAAAATCTCCACTCAAACTCAGTTTCACAGCAGCTTTTTCAAACAAATACAGACTGCCATCTTCCTGACAGTCCTACCCTGATGCTCATCCTCACTTCATCACTTAGCAGTACTGAAATCTCCATTTAGAATTAAGTTTTCAATCAGCACTCTGAACTGGCCAACTATGGAGTTGCTCAAGTGTGTGAGTTAGCACAAAATTATCTCTTTGGTACAGAGAGGGAATGAGAAGGGTCAGAGAAAAGCAGCAGTCATGACTTAAATTAGCTCCAGCTGCCATGGAATTGCACCCTTGCACTTGGAAAGAAGCTAATCTCATTAAACACCAAAACATCACAAGCAGACAACACCTGCAGAAAATACAATTATCAGGCTTCAGAACAGTGCATCCACTGCAGCTTTTAGAAAAACAGGCAAATCATAAATATAGTTAAGTTATAATCATCAAATGCAATGTCTTTTGTGTGGTTTACAGGCAGTTTGTGTAGTTACAGAGAAGTAACTGAGTAGTTCCCAGCACAGCTGGAACTCAAAGTCAACTTCCAAAATTATTTTTGGTATCAAAACAGGTTGGGTTTTTCAAATAGTTGCTCAGAATGCAACTATGTTACAAAGGATTTATGTTGCTTCAGTTTTGTTTATACCAATATTTATACCAACCAGGAGTGAAAGATGCAGAAACAGGAGGGGATTGCACTGGGATTACTGGTGCAGCTACCTCAGTGCTATGGAGTTCAGTCTTGCACTTCATTACCTACCTGAATGAAGATTTGCCAGGCCCTCTGGAAACTCAGAAGACGACTCATTGAGCTGTAACAACCATTTGCAGGACGTAGTTCTAATTGGCTAACATGTTTGAACTAGAATATTGTTTAAACAAACAACAGTCTCCAAGAAAACACAGGGAGCTCCTTAGAACTCCTCATTACTTAAAGAGAAAAGTCTTTCCTCTTTAATCCTGCTGCAACATCTTTGTATTCTGAGGCTATCAACTTCTTGAGTCAGCAGTAAATCCTTGGCTTTCATAGCAGTAGGTCAGCAGCTAGTGTTTGTTCTTTCTTCTTCCCAAAAAATGACTCACAATGATCAACATCCCACCTTTTTTTTTTTTTTTTACATCCAGTTCCAAATGCCCACAGAATAAAAATATTTTACTTTTTCCATATTCTTTACAAATAATGGAGAAGTGACTCACATCCTTTGGAAAGATTACCCAAGAATTAGAATACACAGCAGAAGTAACTTCAGACACATTACTTAAAAAACAGAATAAAGAATAACTTGGAATCAGACTCTGAAAATCTAAGCTAAATTGCAGTTTAGCTACTAACTATAATGTTTAAGCTGTTCTTAGAACAAGCAAGATAATTTTAAGAACAATAATTTAAATCTGTGCTTTCTTGTCATTGCTGGGTTTGTTAATCACATGTTCTTTACTTTGTTACAGTCATGTACAGATCCTCTTATTCTTGTCTGATTTACATTAACAGGTATACTAAAGCTTAATATGTAATTTAGTAAAAACAAAATTACATTAATTCAGGCCAGATGAAAGGGGAACTTCAAGACCACTCTTTTTCAAAAGATACTGTATTAAAGAACCAAAGCTGGCACCTAATATCCAGAGGATGTTTGTGTGAAGTGAAATCCAAATCTTTATGAGTCATGATTTTGAAAACCAAAAGAAATTATTTGTCCAGCATCTACAGTTGGACTTCACTGAATCTTATTCCCAATGTCTGAATTTTAACTCTGTGCTAACAGTGAAGTTTTTCTATTGTACTTCAATTGTAATACAAATCAAGTACAATAGATGTACTTTTCTATTGTACTTCATTGGAGGTACCTTTACTTCAGTAGAGCCTAATTTGGGATGGGTAAGCAGTACTGTCTACAATTTGAACTCATTCCTCTAGCATAAACCTATCAGTTGTGAAAAAATAATAATACATGTGGAACTGTAAACTATTTCTTGACTTTGAGCCCTTGTACCTGAAAAAATTGTGTAGAGATTGTGAAGTTGCAGCTGACGAAGGACTGCCCAGTCAACTGCCCCAGTTCTGAATCCAAAAGGCTGATACATAATTATTAAATTACCTTCTAATTTTTCAAACCTGGCATTTAATTTGTGGAAATTAACCTATTTATTGGAGCCAATATAGGCATATAAATGTCACTGCATACCATCAAATATCACACCACCTCCAAGGTCAGGATGTTGTTAGTAAACTCAGTGAATGAACTGGGGAAATGCTTCAAATTAACATCAGATCCCTTCAAGACTGCAGCAAAAGTCAAGACAAGTTTAATTCTATATATAAATGTCTCAGACCTGTGCTGATGGCAAGTCAGAGCAGAATGGGTTGCTCCTAACCATATATAAAAAGTTACAGAGTTTATTTTTAACCAAAATTTGAAAACAAAGTGCAAATGCATTTAATACCTTCTATGCTCCAATCTGAATTTCATTTAGCATAGACCTTCATGGAACTTAGTTGGTCTGAGGTTCACATTAGCAAAGTGGCACACACAGCAACTCCTCCTTCATGGACTTAAGTGTTCTCAGCAAAAGGAAGCCAACTTGTGTTTTCATCATATCCATATAAATTAATTTTTTGGTAACAGGCTCATTTTAAAGAGGAACTATGGATGATGCTTCAGAATTGCACAGGCAAAAAAATTACTGTATTGGATACACAGTTACCACAGCAAGGCATGAAATAGGTCAGGCAACTATTGTCTGCCACCATGATGTGTGCTTGCCTGTACTGGCCTGGGTGTGTAATCAAAGAATAGTAGAAGCTTAAATGACATTTTTTAAGATAATTCTGATTTTATAGTTCAACTTTGTCACAAAAACTTTTTATAAAGAACAAAATTGAGTGACAAAAACCTTGTATGTTTTCCTTCACATTGTGTTCTTTTCTGTGCTGTTAGAACTGGCATAGAACTGGCACAGAACTGGCACTTGCTATTTATAATTTCATTAATGTATTTTAATGGAGGCTCAGAGTTTAAATATAATTATTTATTTAAAATGCATTTTACATTAGAGAATAATTTTTTTTTGACTAGGTAATAGTGAAATGGTGATTCTGATTAAGCAGCACTGCTCAAAGTGCAGTCCCTGCCAAGTGCTGCTGTACATGCTGAAGGCAGGAAGATGAAAAGCAGGGACAGCAGGTGCATAGCCTGGGATGTCAGGTGGCTGCTTAGAGAACAAACCTGAGCTCTACCCTGCACATTTCTGCATCCCAACAGGTACCCCCTGTACTCCCAAGGCTGTGCAAGTCAGAGAACAAAGGCTTGTTAGTGAAGGATGTTTTGTGGTTTCTTCCACACCCCACAAACTCCTGAAGTGACCTGCACCAGTCGCTTGTGCCCACAACAGGCACTGGCAGCCAGACCAGAAATCTGTACTTCTGTGGGAAGCCCAACCTGTGGCACTTCTTGAAGCCCTCAGTGTAGCCAGGCAGATAAGGCCCCCACAGGCTGTGACCTTCCTGACTCTTGTGGTTTCCACATCCCATGGGGTTACTGAAGTAGCTGAAAGCATGTGACAGCAGCTCACTGCACCAGACTATTAGAAATGGGACTCTACTGGACACAACACCCATGGGCTGCAAAACCAATGGGGCTGACAGGGAACAGAACACTGCACCTTCCCTCTGCTCTAGCCTACGCTAGAAAAAGGAAAAGACCAGCTGTATTGGGAAATAAATTTGCAACAAAAGCAGAAGCTTTGTGAAAATGAGGCAAATCTGATTCATGTTGCAGCAGTGAAACAAAATACTGGAAAGGATCATTATTTTTGTCAGATAAATTGGAGATAATTTCGACCTTGGGGTTTCAGGCCACTCGTGTCTCAAGACTTGCTCTATCAGAACAGAGATTAGAAGAATGCTCTTTCCCCTGTGCCTCAGGGATGGATTTCTTTCCATAAGGGTTGAAATTCTCTGATACAACCTGAAGAGTAACCCAGGGTAGGTTTTCATGTCTGTGCAGAAAGATGTAATGTTGCCACCTTTGAAGTAAGACTCACCTCCCAGTCTGAGCACTTGGAGAGTATGAAACATCTCACACCATCCCAGGATGGGGGTAAATTTAGAATGCTTTAGGTCTTCTGAAATGGATACACTGATCTCAAAAGTAACATTACACAGCCTTAATGAAACTTCTAAAAGTACCAAAAATTCACTGTGTTTAGCAACAGCACAGGAAATTATAGATCAAAGGTTGCTTGTTTCTTGGTGCTTCCCCCCCCCCCCCTCTTTTTTAAGAGACAAGAGCATATGACAAAATCTGAGCTTAGAATAAGTACACTTACTACTCTCTGGAAATGCATAATAGGTTACATTTTGTGGAATAGATATGCTAGGCACATTATAGTACAGTACATTAAAGTATCTTTTTTAGAGAGTATCTCTGAGGATAATTACCTGTCATATCTTTTATATCATTTAAGTTTATTACTCCTGACTTGTGTCAGTAACAAAAAGCTCAGGGTTTTAATGATAGCTAAGAAAAAAGTAATCACATTTCACACAAGAGTGCCATGCTTTTTTTTTTATTTCAGTAAATATTGAGTTCTTAATTTCCTGGTAACTAATTAAGAAAACTCTGAATTATTCCATAATTTTAAATGAGCCATAATAAATAAGCATCTCACATACTAGGTTTACCAGTATAGATATTACATGGTACAGTTGTAAGCTGATGCTGCCACAGGCAGAGGGCTAAACTGGAAGATTGAAACTCCTTCCAGTCCTGCTTTCCCATGTCTGCAAGAGCCAGAATACAGCAGCAGCCCAGGGTTCCTTACATACTCCTCAGGCATTCCCAGTGTCACACTACAAACCATCCTGACATGTCTTATAACACCCCGTGGCACCTGAATCTTTGGCTACTTGGCTGCCCCTCCAAATAGGAGCAGATGTGCAATATCTAAGTTCATCCACCTGAAAGTGCCAAGGCTTGCTCCAAATTCACTGAGTCAAGGGACTCTCAATAGTCATTCCTTGTCCATTGCTCACAACAATAATTAGGGGAGCTGCTGTTTTGGGGAAACAGCTCAAATTTGTATTTATTATTTTGAAACAGAGAAAAGGGATTACATCTGTACACCTGGAGAATATAATCAATAACATTTGCATTTCTTATTAATGAATGATAACAATGGAGCTGCAGTTTGACCACTGTTACTGAGGCAGCTCACTAGGTCTCTATTCCAAGCTCTACTGATTCTTTATCATGTGCTATAACCTTATGCATCCTGTTTTAAGTGAGGTGCACACTGCACTTACACAGCCATGTGAAAATCTGGCTGAACTTTTATAGAGCCAAGTCATTGCTACGTGTTTTTATTAATGTAAATTACACCTCGTGCTCACAGCTTGCATATGCTGCTCAACTGTCTACTTTGAATATCACCCTTTCCCTCATATCCCTCTCCGTATTTTATTTGCTTCACTGAAGAAATGAAATAAATTCAAGATTCACTAAAGACTGAAATAAACCTGAGAACTTGAAAGCACTAAAATACGTGCAACCACAAAGAGAGAACAGAAAGTCTTCGTTCCTCCCCCCATCCCCTCAGGGAGGGCTCTGCTGCCCCAGCTTCCCCGGGTACAGCTCCCGGCAGGTCGGGCTGGGCAGGTACCGGGCTGGGCAGACTCGCTGAGCGCTGGGGGCGGCTCCACTCCCAACACCGTCTGCAGCTCTAACCCAGGGGCTGTGGCAGTGGCCATTTTCTCTCTGGCTCCTTGATAAAGGCTCTTTATTCGATCCATTTTCCAAGCCTGCTTTCCATAAAGATCATTGTTGTCAGGAACAGCCTTGCGCCCAAACACGCCGTGGCAGCCTCCAACCCCCCCTCCCCACCCCCGCTTCTGTCTCCTGCTTGTTCCCAACGCTGCCTCCGGGCTGCCGTGTGACACCAGCTAATCTGTCCTGCTGAGAGTGCCGCACAGCCCCGTGCTCCAGCCTGACCTAAACCTGACAATGCCTTCTCACTTCTCGCGGGCTGAAAACAACCCCCCCTGCTCCTGCTGAAGTGAGAGACGGTTAATGCTTTTCTTCCTCACCGGGGAGCAAGATGAACCCGGTTCCGCGAGTGAATCTCCTTCGCTCGCTGACACGCGTCAGACACAACATTCTCATCCTGAAAAGCTGGAGGAAAACCAAAAACAAAGCAAGAGCCCAAAACACCCGGGGAGCTACAGTCCGTGTCTGGAACAATTAAGCAGCCATAATGCTCTTAGTGCCAGAGCACAGTCGTGCTCTTAAACGTGTCTTTGTTTAAAGGAAAGCTTGGCTATTTCGTGTGCTCCCCATCACATGCATTACAGCTTCCATCTTGGCCTTATCCTTGCTAATGAACAAACCCCACAGATTCACAGCCTGGAAAGAAAAGACAAGATAGAGGGGACAGGCTGGAGAGAGTGTGGAGGGGCACTGTTTATTGGTTCACTGGGGCAGAGATGCCCCCCACCTCCATCCTTCCTGGCTATAGTCACAGACAAAGCTGGGAGCTCTCTGGGGCAACACATCCTTAGGGACAATAAAATCTCCCTTCTTGCTCTGTTACCTTGTAAGGCTATGGCTACTGAACTGCCCTGATGAGGGCAGGTGACAGCCCATTTGCAGAGTTTGTCTGGAATTTCACATCCCAAAAAGTAATTTTGTTCATCTAGTCTCTCACCCACAGCCAGCAGGTTTTGGATACCTGACACAATACACATCAGACCTACCCTATGGTAGTGCTGGACCTGGATAGTGAACCTCACCTGGGCTGTGCTTCTAATGAAGAGTTCCAAGCTTAGACTCCCAGATCCTCTCACCAAGGTGACATCTGAGGCAGGATCTTCTCTCTCCAAAATGCAAAGAACAGATTGACAGCCATGTAAATGTTCCTTAAATCTGAACAACAGTTGACCCAGGGCCTGCAGAGCCTGAACAGCTTAAAAGGACGGGCAACAAGATCAGAGTGCAGGGCAGGACGTGCTGCTTTAGGAAAGGCCCACAAGTAAGTGAAAAAGTGTTAGAAAATAAGTTCTTTGTACTACAGTGAGACATCATAAAGTAGTAAACCTTCCAAGACCTAGGTATAAGACTGTAGTTCCAAGTCTGGACTCACAACACTAATAAAACGAGTTAAGTTTCACTTTCTCTCCTGTAGATTGCAGACTTCTCTATAAAATTAAAGTTTTATTATGCACCATTCAATTTCATCAATTGCTTTTCTTTATTGTCCCTTCTAAGTATGCATATATATACTTGTTATTTATTATAATATATAAATCATGCCCAAATAATGGCTCATCAAAGAAGTAAATACACACTTCTATGTGTATTTACTACATCAAAGAAGTAAATACACACTTCTATGTAACTAGAATGGAAAAATCAGTGAGGCCAATCAGGAATTTATTTCTGTCCCTGTCCTATTTTGGATTTGGAGGTGTTGGTACAGACTAAGAAACCACCTCTGAATTCTGTCTGAATCTCTCTTGATAGTTAAAGGGCATTAATTAGCTGTATTCCGTAATTAATCACAACACTTCTAAATGGTTTGTATTTCTGAAAAGGAAGGCCAGATGAATAAATGTCTTTGTGCTTCTAAGAGCCTATTGACAACACAGTGACTCCATTTGATTCTGAATCAGAGACACTAAGGTCAATTTGATATTTCGCATGGATTAATTTTATACTTCTTTGATCAGGATTCAGGACTGGAGTCCAAATTCAGACTATTAAATGATAAAATACTGGATCCTTGCTTTCTCCACAAAGCTACAGAGGCAGCTTGGGCAATAAGGTCTTAACCTTTAGAAGTCAGTTGTCCAAGATGAGTTTACATGCAGTGAAGAATGGAATGCCTGCAAGTCTCCCCCGAGGAAAGAGAGACTTATCAGGCCACTGCAATGGATGGGTTATTTGTCTGTGGTATTGATTTATTAATTTGCTACATGCTAATCTTTAATCGGCATCTTGGTGTACAGCCAGTCCAGGCAGTCAGACAATCAGCCCTGCAGCTGAGCACCCACTGATCTGCCACCTCCCCTCCAGAGCTCAGAAAAGCTCACGTTTGTTACCACACCAACCAAGCAAGTCTGGGAACTCGAAGCACAGGAGGGGCTTTAGTGCCATCAACTAAAATGCCAACCCTGTTTTGCACTCCTTGGGCTGAGTCCAGCCATGAAAGCAGCTCTAACTAGATCAGGGAGCACTTGCCTCATGTCCCCAAGGTCAGAATTTGGCTAAACATATGCAGAACATGTCTGGCTCATTACACATGTGCATATTAAATCGACAGTCAGCAGCAAGGGAAAAGAAAGACAATATATGGTAAAGATACTGGAATTGGACTTCAAAGATCAGGATGCAATTCCATGGACTCCCAGGGTGACTCTGGCCACAACAGTCACTCTCCCTGCTTCAGTTCCCATCTGTAAAAAGCAAAATAACCATCCCTCATTTCTACTTCATCTATCTTTGCAATTTATACTCAAGAGTTCTTTGTAATGGTGTCTCAAAATACATCCAGCTCCCAGCACACAATGTCCTCACAACAGGCTTATGGAAATGTAGGGGGGGAAAAAAACCAACCAGCAAACAACAAAACAAAACCCAAACAAGCAAAAAAACTCCTTATGAAATATCCATTGATAAGACCACTAGCACAACAATGGAGAGAACATCTGTAATCCGTGGGAGGATTATTTCTCCTTGCCATAAATGCCATCTATTTTTCCAGACACAAGTTATTCCCTTTCATAGAACAGTGAATTCAATATCTGCAGACAACTTGTCTTGCAACCAATACATTTTCCAAAGGCTCCCAGAGTAGTTTGTGACATGAAATAAAAGGTGTCACATCTTAATGACAAACATTATTACTAGCCTGCTTGATTAACATAATTTGTTTCTCCATTGGATATTTTATTCCAGATGAGTTGCTTTTCATCTTTATTTTCTAGGGGGAAAAAATATGCATTCTGACTTGCAATGCTAATGTGCCCTCTGCAGTGACCTCTTATCTCTAACTTTTCATTCTTGCCTCCCATTCTCTTCAGTGCATGAAATGAGCTTCAACAGCAGCTACTGGTCAGGAGACTCATAGGCTGGACACCTGCCAAGGCTTTTGGGGTGTTTAGCACAGACAAAAGGTCTATTTCTATGACACACACATTTAAATTTAGCACTAAAATGGTGGAAAAAGAAAGGAAAAAAAATATGTAAAATGTCATTTTCTGACAAGCAGAAAATTAGAATTCATTCCCCTGAGAATTAAATGGACTTTTCTGCTTCAAGTCACTAACTATGACAAGGTTAACATTTTTCAGTCTAATGACTAAGGACATTAAGTGTGCATGCAAATAAGAAATAACATTACTAGAGGGTATTAGTCAAGTGGGGGACAACAGCCCAAACTGACAACACAACTCCCAGGACGCAGATTCAAACTCACCCTGACCATTTGCTGTGACACGGGGTCCAAGCAGGTGGAGCTCACCTTCACTCCTGGCCTTACATCAGCAGAAGCAATCACAAGAGGATCTACATCTCTGGGAATACAGAATGTCAAAGTGTATCCAGCATGCTTCCAGTATCCCAGGTAGGGACACTGAACTGGGCAGCATGTTCATCAGAGGCCACAAAAGCCTGAAGAGACTCAGAAAAGGAGAAATTCCAAGTGCCTCTCTGATTTCCCCAAGGGTTCTTTCACCAGTCCCCATGACAAGACTTAATTCTGATGAAAAAATTGGTTACAAGATCAAATTGTCATCTGCGACTTACTTTAGCTTCTGTCCTTCCCAGTTCAGTTTTCCCTGGAACTCCTCACTGCCTACTCAGCTGTGGCAAACACAGCTATGGCTCCTACACAATAATGGATTTCCACCTAAAGCAGCACCAGGGAGGGAGGAGCAGGGAAGTCTGTCTGTTACCGTTATGCCCTAGGTAGTAAGATACTGAAAGTCATCAGCTATTGGGAATCTGTCTAGACATGAATAAAATTAGGGCAGCAAAAGACAAGATGATATTTTCAAATAAGTAATTTGTTCCGTGAAAAAAATGAGTGTAAAAGTGATGTTTGGAGATGTGATTCAGTTTGAGAAAGCATTTTAAACAGGGGTGGTTAATATGTTCTCTAACAGAATGACAGAAGCTACGAGGATATCAACATGCTTCAGCACAGAGAACTCTCCTATTATTATTTCTGCCTTTGATTTGGTTTCAAAAGCTGCCTGGCCACAACTGAGAAAAATTTAAAGCTTACAATTTAGGGGACAAATTAAACATTTAAAAATGAAAACAGCCATTAGAACTAAAAAGGAGGAAAGAAAACCCGAAGAAAACATGTACTTTCAAAACCATGGAATCTACCTCCAGGTTGGCCAACTGGAAAGAGCCATCAGTTTCTCTTTCCTGGTGCCCAGCAGGGCACTCATTAGTCCAAAACAATGTTTTTTTGTTTGCTTGGTCTCAAGTCAGTGATGGACTATTAGGCAGGTCAGTTACAGATATGTTTCCTGTAACATCAAAAGCTGGATTCCACTCTGTTCGTCTGCAACTAAGAAACACATCTTATACCCTCTGAAGGTTGGTCAAACCAGCATGAAAAGCCTGCTGGGGGTTTTTACACCAATAGATAAGGCCTGACTGGCCCTCTGATTCATGCTGGTAGGACCATATTCCCTCCATCCTCCTCCTTGCTTCAACTGGTTTCCTCTCAGAAGGGGGGGCAACTGTATTTAGATCATCAAATAGAAAGGTCATTTTAAACCCACTTCATTTACAAGCCAGTTCATGGATTGGGAATGCTGAACAGGAACCTCTTTAGCCGAATGAGCCCTTTCTCAGCCACACAGAGTGCAGCTGTAGAGCCGAGCTCTGCCAGAGAAGCATCAAGACAGATTCACCACAGATGAAACTTCCCCCAGTGCTGCACGTGCCCTTTCTGCCACACTCTGATCTGTATTCCACGCTGCTCCCACTCCAACTACACTCTGATTACTTCTGGTCCCTCATTACTTCACACTTCCCTACGATGAGCTGCATAAGCCACTTACCTGCCTGTAATCCTGATAAATCCAAATCATTTTGAATGAGTTTGTTTTGTTCCTCGGTTCCTACCCTCCTACCCCTCTGACTTCCTCAGCTTTATTTTATGTCATCAGCACATTTAAGGCAGTTTAGCAATCACATTCTGCTCAGGGTCACTGCACTGTGTTTAATTTCCCCCTGTACAGCACACCAAGGCTTTCACTCCCATCTGATTTATTTATATTGTTTGTTATGAGAGACCAATCAATACAAGCTGGAATTCAAACATTCACATTTGAATTGCACATACATACACTCATCAAGAGATATAAGACAAGTGCTAGAGCTCTGATCATTCCTCTGACATATGGACAGCTTATAGGTAAGGAGGTTCATAGCAGTAGATTTTTATACCTTGACTTCTGCTTGACCCCCATGGTTGTTTGGTTACCGGAAACCAAAGGAATTGAAACAACAGCACAAATTCCACAAAGAGGCTTGAGCCAGGGATCTCTGTGTTTCTGATCCAAAGCCAGTAGGGACTATATTTTAAATTGGGCTTTCTGAGTTGACAGCTCCTTTATTAGCTTCTGCACACACAGGAATTCCAGCAAAACACCAGCAAACCCAAGCAGACAGTCACATCAAGCAAACGGTACAAACACAACAGCCTATGGAGAACTGGAACTGGAAGGAACACCAAAGCACTAACCTCAATTGGAGCTTAGGTTAGGCATTAAACCAACCTAAACGGGATGCTGGAAGCAGAGTGGAAAGCCAATAGCTTTTGGCTTCCCCCAGCAAACCACTTTCCCTCCTTAATGTGGATGGTCAGCATGATCCTCAGACACAGCTCACAACCAACTTTTGGTTGTCTCTGGACACAGATGGTGGTTACAACTCAAGGAACACTGCAAATTCAAACAATGAAAGCAGAGAAAGGGTATGTACAAGGGTCCTGAAAAACAGAGGTGATGCTAGAGACTAAAAATAAAATAGAAAATAGCACAATGTCTACCATGAGCAGTTTGGGGGGGGGCTAGAAAGCCAGGTGTTAACTGTCTCCTTCAGAATTCCATTCCTCACCTATCTGCAGCTCTTTCCATTTCTCTGTCCTTTATTACCTCTTGATTGTTCTTTCCTCTCCATCCTCCCTCTAGCATGGAGCATTTGCAACCACCTTTTATAAGCAATCACTCTCTTTTCCAAAGATTCTTCTGTTATCTTTTTCCTTGCTGATGCAGGGTCTTCCATCCCATCAGAGCTGCACAGGTTGATACTACAGAGAGACATAGCCTAGGGTGCTGGGGATTAAATCACAGCTTTTCTGAATTCCTCTGACTTTGACAGGGCAGAATTCACCTTTGCATCTACCTAGGTGAGTTCCAGAAGTCTCTTTGAAATAGTTTTATTTCACCATTTATGCACACAGAATATGTTGACTTCTCTATCAATATAGTTCTGCTTGGTAACTCCCAGTTTGAATGTGGATTGTGTTTTGCATAAAATTAACTAAATTGCAGCCCTTCTGTTTCATTGGTACTTTTTGTCTGCTTCCTTCCTGAACAATGTTGGGGAGATTGCAAGCTGACTACAATTCTCTTTCCTAAGCAAGAGGAAAACAACATTTAAGAGCCCAATCAGTACAAGTTTCCTGATGCCTGTTGGGTTTTCTAAGCTATATTGTACTCTGGCATTTAACAATTTCTGTTCCTTTGATTCACTTTAGGAAATGTATGCAATGATTGCCACAGTGTTCTGCCCTGCTGTTGTCTATTGATAAATATGGAACAGGTATAACAACAAGCTTGTTATTTTTTTCCTATTTAAAATTTCCCTGAGCTAACAAGTTATTTGTGCAGTGCCATAGCAACAACAGGTCCTGCCTCTTGTGCTTCAATGTTCCTTTTCCACAGGGAGGTCTGCTGTGTTGGGTTGTTTTTCACAGGACGAGCAACAGAGGTGCTAGGCTTCCAGGAGTGAGCACAAAACCCTACTCAGGTGGTGCCTGTTGTCCCCACAGATATGAAAGGTCCATCAATAAACTGAACTTTCATTTTCCAAGAAATGATCTGCCTTCACTGAAAGAAACTTTAGCACCAAAATAGTGTCAGGGTTATAAGCTAGGAGCAGAGGGAGCAGCTCTTCTGCTGCCTCAAGGGGAGCAGAGCTCTTGGCCCAGCAGGAGGGATCCACACATTACAGGAGACACATCATTCTCCTGGGGTCTTGGCATATGAAGCGGCAAGATGAAAGTTAATGCTGCAGCACAGACCCTGCTGTGGTTCCACTTCTTGACAGATACCTCCACTCACCTCACAGCACCTCCCTCTTGGCAGCAGCACCAAGCCTCTCTCTCTGCAGGATCCAGGAGAGGAGCTCAGGGGACAGTAAACAAGCAAGTCTGAGGTGTATCTCAGGTGAAAGTAGAAACGTTGCCAGAGAAAGGGGAAATGTTTGGGGAACATTTCTCTAATGTTTGAAAGTATGAAAGGTGACAGTTGAGGGACATCCAAGGCTCTCCCTGGCTGCAGTGGCAGTTTCCAAAGAGCAGCAGTCACATTCCAGGCTTCTGAGCCTTTGCTCTCTCAAGGCTCTGGGGGAGCAGCAGTCAGTGAAATGGCTGCGAGCAGCACTGGGAGCTGCCCAGGCCAGGGAGGGGGGAGCTGATAATGATAAGAAAGTGTGATGAATTATTCCTGTGCTTGTCATCTTTATTTAAGTTACTGCCTTTTGCATTCAGGGGAACCAGAGTCCTTACAAAAGAGTTGCTCCAGATTTCTTAATATTAGGAGACAGTTGTGATGTTTTTCCTGCCCTGGGCATAATTAGACTCAAAGCATTTTTAGTGCATTTTCTTCTCCATTATGATCTCCCTGTTGCTTTATCCAAAGAGTGCAAAGTTCATTAACAAGTCCTTGTTCAAGTCTTCTGGAGACTGATCCTTTCCCTGTGCTGCAGCATAGAGAAAAAAGTAAAGATCACACTGCAAAATGCCCAAATCTTTGGCTTGTATGTTTCCATTCTTTGAAAAGGCTGCTACTACAGCTTCCCTTCTAACACAGCACTTCTGCACATCAGACAATGGAAAAACATTCATAGGGGTTCCTGAAACCATGTAAGACAGAAATCAAATGTTTGATATGATGATCTGTCTTCA
Source organism: Ceyx cyanopectus (assembly GCA_013401355.1). Taxonomy (NCBI): domain Eukaryota; kingdom Metazoa; phylum Chordata; class Aves; order Coraciiformes; family Alcedinidae; genus Ceyx; species Ceyx cyanopectus. Next base: position 18,424 of record VYZU01081021.1, on the reverse strand, counting down.
TATACAATCTTGAGAAGATAGTTAAGCAATCCAGAGTCTCTTCAGCAGTCACATTTGCCTGAGCTCTGCACTTCAGTTTGATGGCCCCTGGATGTTTGTGTCTAGGGCACACCATAGAACAGCTTGCTACTTAGGCAGTATTACCTGCCTTGTCTACACCCAGCTCTTTGGAATAGAAACCTTAAGCAACAAGTCCCATGTTGGAACACAGCAGTCAGCATCCCCCAGTGCTGTCCTGCAGTCCAAACAGTTCTCCAGACCATGACAGCAGCAAACAGCATTCCCAAAGGTGCACCTCTGGTTGGGTCTCTGCCAGACTCCTCCCTAGCAAAACCTGCAAAACATATTCTGATTTCTGGTCTTACTACCTCAGCAGAATCCCTCAGTGTAAGTAGCTTAGCTACCTCCCTGCAGTTATCAGGTAAAGAGCAATACTATCTTTGCACAGTCCTTACCATCAGCTATGCCCTACTCTCCTGCCCTTCCAGGGAGAACTCCTTCCTTTCCCCTGGTGAATTTAAGGGTCTTTTCTCCTTGAGTTCACCCTTCTCACCCAACCACAGCATCATACCTGGTTTGAGGGCTTGTCTTTCACAGATGTGAACCATCTTCCCATTTGTCCCAATACAAAGTTAATTTGGTGCACACCAATCTGTGTCCCAGCTGCAGCACATTGGTGAATTTGTTCTGCTCTTTCCAAAGGACAAGTCTTCAGCTTCCAGAAAAAAACACAACTTGCTATTTGTCCATAACTACATAATCACATAGTACCTAATTTTCTACCATTCCTGGCATCCTTGTCCTGAGGATACCCAGTTCTCTCCCTATGACAGTCACTGTTCTTACCCAGAGCTATGCAGCACCCTCCATGTCTAAAAGCAAACACAAATCCCCACCTTGTTTCTAGAAGCTCAAGGACAGATTAGACAGTCTAGACAGACAACAGGAACAAAGAATAAAGGACTAAGGACTTTTCCATATAATCCTGTTTGCAACATTCAACTGCTCAGCAAAATGCTGCCAGAAGCACCATCTTTTTATACCTTCTCTGCTGACCACTTGGATAACAATTATCTGCTGTTACCTGCTCATACTAAGCAGTTACTAAAAAAATAAAGACAGAATTAATAATCAGCACAAAACCTGTTGCAAGTGAACTTTGTTTAAATAATACCATGACAGTGTCCCCTCACAGCACAGAAATCCCATGCTCATTTGCTCAGGCTGATGATGGCACAGTAAGCTTTGGAACCTGGAACCACATGGTACCTCGCACAGCCTGGATTTCTAGACCTTGCTTATTACCTGCTTAAAATAAAGAGCTAAAAGATAAGCTGTATTTATCATCTTAGATACTCAAGGGACCTTAAGTACAAATACCAACTTGGCAGGAATACAGGGCTGCAGCATTTGAAACTCTGGGTAGGTTCTCTTCACAACTGGGTACAACTGAGATGAGACTAAGGAAGAGCCAACAGCAGCTTTTCAGACAGGAGTGGAGAACGTGGCACAGGCTGAAGGGGTATTTTTCCCATGTCACTCTAGAGATCAGACCTGCTCCTGGTTCACAGCACTGCTCACAGTCAGTAGCAGGAAGACCCAAGGAAGGCAGAGCCCTGCTTGCAGACTAGGCACCAACCAGCCCCTCACCCTAGACTAGCCAGGAAAGGGCTCTGGGGATGCAGCTGTATTTTTTAAGAACTCCAGGGTAGTATTTCAACTTGACTAACATGGAAACTGGACTTACTTCCAGGAACCTGAGGATTGAGAGCACAGGGAAACAGTTCCCTGAAGAGAAAGCTGAGGATTGTGAGCACAGGGAAACAGTTCCCTGGAGAGACTAAACTATCTGTGTCTGAGCTAGGCAGGCACATGCCTGGATACTTGCCATGTCACACTCACTGTGCTTACCCAGAGCAACACTCCATATTTCTGTCTGGGACTATCTGACAAGAAACATATATGGGAACATTATTCAGATCTCTGGGGTTTTTTTTCCTGGAATATAAGGCACCTTTGCCTGGGTATGACAACATCCTGGCTTTGCAGTCCTTCCTGCAAGACCAGGTCTAGGCAACCTGCCTCCATTTGTTCAGTGCACACAAAACAATGCTGGGAGCACCAGCATTCAATCCAGTTCTTTATCCACATCATTAGCCACAAGCTCTCCCTTACAGGCTATAAAGGTGTCCAAGTGCACAGCCAGCATCTTTCTGATCCTCCTTTGGCCTTTTCCTAGGAGACAAAATGCTGCCCAACAGGATGCTGTTTTTTATCACAGTCTGGATATGGCTACTTCCAGGCACTGATCCAGAAGAGAAACTTAAGTATAGAGGTCAGAATTCACTAATTGGTATTTATGTAGCAATAATAGTACCAGTTAAAGAAAGTGCTCTGAGACAAAGAAACAAAACCAACTCACTTTAGTTATTTGTAGTCTTCTGGCTACACATGAGGCTTTGCAAGCAAAAAGGCCAAATTCTCAGGAGTGCTCAGTTCCCACCAAGAACCACTTCTTCAGTGGTTAATTGGGACTTAAGTGACAAGCTCTTTGGAAAAATGTCCCTAAGCAAATCAATGGACACTGCCCAAGACTGAACAGTGTCCTTAATAAAAGGAACCAGACCTCAGCTTCCTTCTGACCATAGAAGCATAAAAAGTAAGTAGTATTTTTAATTATAAAGCATCTAAGGAACCTGGGATACTAAAAGTTTGCAAGGAGAGAGGCAAGCCAGTCCCTTCACCTCACCACTGGCTTCAGGAAACTTCCAACCTTCAAAGCCCTGAGGCATGGAATACTGGAGAGACTAAGCAAGCACTGGGCAATCATAATTAGCCACTTACATGCACATCAACTTTGCCTGCACTCTCCCATGCCAGACAAACTGCCCTACTTATAAAATAACCCGTAACGGATCTGCCAGAGGCAATAAAGCCAGTCAGGGCCAGAACGGGATTAAAGATCCAGGGATTTCCAGTCCCCTGAAATACCCATTAAACTCTATCGCCCTGATCTGTTGCCAACTATTAGGAAATCACCCTAGCAAGGAGCATTCCAAAGAGAACTTGCAGACAGGCTCAACCTCTCCTACAAACCATATTAACTAAATGGCCAGTTTGGCTAGGGAACAATGTTATAAATACTTAAGCTGCAAATTAAAAGCCTGTTTAAGTGCTGTGCTGTCAATCCAGTTGCCATTTTAGTAGCTGCATCACCAGCTAAAACACACAAACCCACCCATATTTGAAGTGTGGCTCTCTGGGAAAGTCACCGACTGCCCCCTGCAATTAGCCAGGAGTCCGTTGTGTATTTAGGACGTGAGACCAGATGCCTCTGGGAGGCCGGATTCCCAGAGCAGGAGGGTGACATGGGGCCAGAGCTCTTCCTTCACTGGAAGCAACCTAGGGTGTGTTCACTCTGCTTCTGGCCCACCAGGCGGGCAAGGCTCACCCCAGGGTGTACCTCGCTATCCAGGCTACGGGCTTGTGCCCCCCGGCAGAGGAGCAGCAGGAGGCAGCCGCCCCGCAGCGTTGTGAAGGGCCGCCCTTGCCGCCTTTCCCGGCGGTGCCCTGGAGCGCGGAGCCGCACCCGGGAGGAACCGCACACTCAGCATGCCAAAGCAACCGAAGGGAGGCGGTGCCACCTGCGGGCCACGGCGCAAAACGATCTTCTGGAGGCAGATGCAGTTTTAGTCACATCGCACAGACCCCTCTAGCGAACAATTGCTCCTGCCCTGCGCTCCCACACAGCGACTGGATTGTCTTCCTTCGCTTCAGGGCAGCACTGCCAGCTTGGCTTTAGCTAGGCATAGGCACTGTATTTGCACTCCCTCCCTGGGAGAGGACAGCGTCCTGTAACAGGGACAAACTTTGAGAAGAGCAGGCTCAAGGACCTGGATTGAGGAGAGCACCCTCAGCCAGGGTGGCATTTCCTCAGCAGTTTCAAGTATTAGCCCTGTATCACACTGGGAGCTTTGCTGGTCATAATCCCACCAAAAAACAGATATTAACAAATGTTCTTTCATTAACAAGCATCCTTTCATTCAGGACAATCAAGTGACCCTGGCCGACCCAAAGGACTGTCCTTTGTGCAAATGCAGATTTCTGGGGTAGAAAGACTTATTTAGTTGCAAAACAACAAAAAAGCCCAAATGTTGGAGCTGTAGAACAAATGCTACAACTCTTCTTACATTTCAGGAGCCAGTAAAGCACTACTCAGCACTCAAACATTTCTAGATAAAAATGCCAATAAATAAATGAAGCGGGAAGTAAATAGAATCCTGTTTTCCAGTATGAATTTGTCCAACACCAGAAGTCATTACACTTAGCAAGAACAGCAATTCTTAATGGTCTCTACATGCACATGAGAGCTGATAGGCTGAATACACTGTCCACCTCAAATACAGGACATGTAGGGCCAATGTGGGTGAATTCCTACAGTCCAGGCAAGCAGGCAGGTGCTATGTTCTGCAGTTACAGCCAGAAAATATTTGCTCTAAGAATATTACCATGACTCAGGAGAAAGCTGACAGTTTCAAAAGGACCTCTGTGGCTGACAACAGTGCCACAAAAGCTAGGTGTGCTATCCCTTCCTTTTTCTGCTCTGGTCCCAGGAACTCTGTATATGGCATGGTGCTCTCAAAGGCCTCTGTGACTCCCAGATGGGCTAGCTGAGGAATAAACACAAATCTTTTAGTCTCTTCCAGAAACATTACCTGCTTCTTTTTAGGTATCTGCAAAGTCTCATATGTGTGCTTGGGGGATCACTCCAAGATCAGCTAAATAATACCTGGCTCATTCCTTCCTCTTCTGCCCCATCTTGATTCTCTGCTAATATTTATTCATAAACACCCCTTGGAGGGAACATTAATTTGGGTTTTCCTTTCCTACGTAGCTAAGTGGAACAACAATAAAAAAAGTATGGTTACTTATGAAGCAGATGAGACTTTGGGCCTTAATCCCAGCAAGCAACTCATAAACCTTCAGGAATCAGACCTGTACCTCACTCCTTCCCAGGGGGAGCTTTTCTGTTCATAAACCCAAAAGACATCAGTTATGAAGTGTTGCTGAGAGGCCTTTGGGAACAATTTTCAGGTGCCTCATGCTGCTGTTCTTCCTGAGAAACCATTTGCACGTTGGGCTACCTCTTCCACAGTCCAGCATGTTTTTCTCATCTAGTAAATGAAAGCACATTATTATAACAGCTCTATGGTTATTTCTTCAGAAGAGTTTGATTTTTCATCTGAAAAGCAGAAGCACCAACAAGCTTTCTGTGGGGCTCTTCAGCCAATAAACCTTTCATTTCAATGGAGACTTTGTACTACATCCTTCTGTTTCCCACTCTATACAGAGTAAGAAGAATCTTCTTTAAAACACAAGGAACTCAAAATGTGGAGGAAAACCAAACCAACAATTTGCCCAATAGCAAAATACAAGCCATTTGTGGCACGAGGCAGAAGAGCTGCTTGCCAGTGAACTGCAACACCACAAGAGTTAACAAAGAACCCTGCAGATCCAACTGCAGTGGTTGGGGAGACCCAGAGGAACAGAATGTGATTAGCCAGGTTGGAATTTGGCCAGGGCAACAAGAGATAATGGCTCTTTATGAAAGGTGCCAAAGGGTATTTCACAAACACATCTGTTCAGGCCTGAAGGTTTGAAGTACAAATCAGCTAGAGTACCTTGTGTTTCTGCTGAGACAACATTTCAGCCTGAAATAAGCAAGCTGCATGTCCTCTATCAAAGCACCACTGAAACTATTTGTTCTATTAAATAAAAGAAATCAAAGCTTTCTTACTAGTCAGACTCAACAGGATTGCAAATACAAGATGGTCCATAAACTAGCACCAGATAATGAATGTTTTCTGATTCTTGATTTTGGTACATCACATTGCTGTTTGTGTTTCCAGTTCACCACGTAGAGGTCTGTCTTGTGCTCAAACTCAAAGCATGTGGTCAGACTTTACTGGGGGATATGGGGCATTTACTCCCCACACTTTTGCACCAGCTAAAATCCTGAAAAGAGAGGAGAGGTCAGACAAAGGAAAAGCTACCTCAGATCTCTGGACATCTAAGAGATTTTTTTTACTACAAATCATGATGAATTTCACACTCAACTCACGTTTGACAAATGGCAGCATTTACACTAGAGAGGCTTCATTAGCTAGAAGACACACCCCACCTATGACAAAAGTCATTACAAGAAGTTGGTTTATAAAACAGTCACAGGATTTATTGAGATAAATACAAAGTTACATAGATTCTCTATTCTGACATACAAATGACACTTCCAGAGTGTCCCAACTTATCTGGGTTCTAAACAACACTGTGCACAGACAATTGCCACAAGGGTAGCACAGACTGATGCCAAGTGTGGATCACACAGAGGATACCAGCCTGGGCACCAAGCAACAGGACTGTCAGGCTCTGGACTACAGATGTGATGGTTTCTGTGGAACCCACTGAAATGATTTTCATGTTCCTTAACCAAAGATGTTTCCAAGTGGTAACAGTTACTGCTGCTGTGGATCAGCTTCCTAACCCTGATCCATCTGGCTTTTAAAAGACATTTTGGCATAATTTAAAGAACCCAGAGATCTGTATGTGAACACACTGCTTTACTCATCATTGCATACGTTTGTCTAGTACAAGACATAAAGTGCAGTCTTTAGTCATGCTGAAATCACTGAGTTTTCAACTAAAGCAAAAAGACAAACCGTGTAGAGGATAAATTTGTTTAATAGACCTGCACATTGTCTACAAAAAAACCCACCCCAGAACTATGATGTCCATTAGTGCATGCAACTGTATAGTTTTAACATGAGTTTTTAAACACTCTACTGAAATCATACCATTTAAAACAGACATGATTTCTGGAGGCAAAGAGATACCAAAATATTGTTAAAAACAAGAACTTCCTTTAGCCTTTTAGTGAACTTTCATAGTTGGTGGTTTGCTACTTACACATATTCTCATTAAAACCTCTTAGTGAACACTAACCAAACATGCTGACACACAAGGAATCTTGTTTTTTCCAATGGATTACTGAAAGTAAAGGTAATTAGGATTATGTGACAAACAGAAACCTGGGTTGGGTTAATGTTCAAAGTGTTTTAATTTATATACAATACATATCAAACATACTTACATATACACACACTTAAAAAAATTTGTTCAGTGCTGAGAAATGTAATGAACTGATGATAATAAAAAAAACACCACACAAAAAAAACCCAAAAGTAAAACCTTGTCCGAAAGGCCTTAGAAAATTTGAACTGTTAGAAAATACCAGTATAATGCCAGCATTAGAAAAAGATACTAGAACTAGAAAAAAATTAACTTGAGGGGTCTTTTTGTTAAGAAATTGCAATCATAAAAAGTCTGTACTGAAGAAGCATTTGTTTTAAATTATAAAAAAGTTGTAAAAAATTAAATGTATAATGTTGCAGAATTTACACTTTCTACTGTTGCTGTGATAGCAGTGGTATAATCCTGCCTGCAGCTTCCAAAAAGCATCTTGTGATCTCACAAGAAATCAATTTGTTACAAATACTGTACATATTATAATACAAGACTAGTTAAATAAACATAGAAAGCTGAGCCCTCTAAAAATACAGAACTCAGCTAAGGAACATACGTGCTGTATTGCAGACAAGCCAGATTTCAAACAATATTAAAAGGGAAAAAGTGATTTCTGTAAAAACCTTCACCCATGTGAACTACTTATTAGTATAATTGTGAAGGGGAAAATTACACAGGTACTGTTATTCACAAAGATAAAGAAACATTATATAAAACTTTTTTTTTTTACTATTTAAAGGTTATTTTTTGACCAGGACAAAGTTCCAATCCACAATCTAAAAGTAAAAGTTTGTTGGGTTTTTTTCCCCAGGCCCCACATTATCTGTGGATCTGGAACACAACAGAAAACAAGATCCACCAAAAAGTATTAGATTTTTAATTTTTAGAACTGGTCAGAAGACAAATTTTATTAACAGAACTTGGTTCTATTTGTATATTTCTTTCATCTGTGACACCTGTTCAAATACACAGAAGAATGCTACTTAAACACAAGGACTTCAGTAATCTTCCTATGTTGTTTGTGATATTCTTGCCATCAAATCAACAGATGTTATAGAGTAAACTGCATTAGCACCTTTCCCCTCAACATTTGTTATTTGGGAGTGTTTAGAGGTGTTTTGTTTTAAGAGAAAGGAGCAGGCTGTTAGGGATTTGAACATTGGACCAGTTAGAAGGGGTTTTTAAATGAGGTGTGTACATAACACAAACTAACAAAGACTTCACTCTGTAATACTCTGCTACAACAACAGCACGTGCTGTACGAACTGAATCCCTTCAATGAAATAACTTTGCTGTGACAGAATGAGGAATTCTCAGTTTGTGAAATTTACAGTCAACCTACTATGAGGGCCAGCAGGAGCAAAAACCAGAGGTGTTGACACCTGTAAGGATACAGCTCAGAAACAAGAGAAAAGAAATAATAGAAAAGTCACAATATACAAAGAATCTTGAGCTCTCTGTGCTTTGCAAAATATCACATTATATCAAGTAAAAATGAACCATGCCTTAATTCCAGGAGAATAACTATAAAATGAAATGACCTTTGAGCTTTTTGCCACTGATACAGAATTAAGTTCATAATTTTTTGTTAAAACACAAGCCTATTCACATCTATATACACCTTTGTTCATTTAAAATGTAATACTCAAAACAATACAAAACCTACAAAGGAAGTGAGGAAAAAAATATCTTCATGTAAGTTTGCTACAATCAGCTTTTAAGATTTAGAAACCGTTTTAAGCTTAAGCTTAAGACTGCTCTACCACTGGAAATGTTTTGTTAAAAAATGAAATATGAATTCCAATTACACCAAAATGCTGAGCATGGTGTAAGACTTCATACACAATACTTAACTGCAGGTGATATCAGTTATCATCCACATTCACAAAAAAACAAAGACAGAATTACTCACACAGCTGTAGATGAAACATGGTGATGAAAGGAAGATCATAACCCTTCTCAACAGATCTTTTCCAGGTCAAGTAGGTAAAAAAATACAACCAAAAACCTCTTACTTGTCCACATTATTCATACTAACTGCAAACATAAGGTCAATAACCATTCTGCTGTTAAGCATTCACTGCAGACCACCACATCAGTTTTGTTTTTCAATGGTAGTGTTGTCCATATTATCCTGTTTCACTTTTATGGTGGCAAAGAAGGACACATCTTGATCTCTGTCAGATTGCAGGGCTAGAATAGTCTCTTCTGCAGCTTCTAGATGAGGATTGCCAACACTTTTAAAATAAGCTAGAATAAAAGTAGAAAAAGACAATTTCAATTGAAGTTGAAAGAATAAACCCTAGGGCATAAGTAGAGCAGACATACAGAGAATGCCAAAAACATCTGGGGTAGTTCCTCCAATTTATAGGCTCCTGAGAAAAACTACAGAAAAGTAATGAAGCTGACAGAGAAAGAAATATCTGCTTCTTATTCATCTTATTATGTACTTCAGTATTTCTAAGAAATTCCTTCTGCTGAATCCTAAATAGAAATTCATCAACAAGCAAAAGCAAGCTCAGGAAGCTGCCACTGCCAGTACATTTACAAAACATTCTCCATGCTTTATTCTGAAAAAAAAAAAGACAGGAGAGGAGATTTCTGTGCACCTCCCTTTGAATAATCAGAGATATTGTTTTTGAGGAATTCTAACACAGGAAATTCTAGCAGCACACCAAATTGCGTTCTTTCCTAGTACAACCATTAGCTTCAGACTAAAATGACAAAGCAAACCATTTCAGATAAAGGTGTAACACTTCTGAAGGATTTCAAAGATGACTACTTCAATAACATAGATAATTTTTAGATACTTTTTAAACCTTAATGTGATATTTAAGAAAAAGAGAGGGGTAAAAACCCCATGTATTTGCCGTATACATCACAGACCCCAAAAAACCACCTGAGCAGCAGCCAGCAATTGCTGGGCTTCCTGCTCTAGCCAAGGCCGTGGCTGCCCTCTAGTGAGCAAAGCCGGCATTTCCCTGCTTGGGGATGCCCGACCCCTTCCAGGCCCTTTACGGCTGATAATCAAATCTTCTCAGACAGCACAGACACTACAGCACTGAATCTATAGTCTGTCTGAACCCAAACGCGGTATCCCACATTACCCTGGGTAATTCTGTTTCTGTTTCTCCCGAAAACAAACAGCCTTTTACCAGCCACAACAACAACTCCAAGAGCTGCAGTGGCAGAGGACAGAACATTAGGGAGACAGTTCAAAGCACATCAGTGACCAGACCTTTCTCCAGCAAGGTCTGCCTCAGAGCCTTGGCAAGCAGAACCCTCACATTTGGCACAGGATCTGAAGCAAGACTTAGAAGACTGGGCAGTAAGTGTTCAACAAACTGGTCGACGGGCATACATTCCTCTTCTACTACAGCCTGCAACAACACGAGAAGCAAGATCTGTTAAAAATACACTATTTGCAATTCCTTTCTGTCTTGGCCCTCATTTGGCCTCCTTAAAAAGTCAGTGTTTAACCCTGAACAGACACACTGTATGTTGGTGAACTAAGTACAAGCTGAAAACCTGGTATGAAAACATGTCTTACCATTCTGCAGCTCACCTGGAAATCACCCAACAAAGAGCATGTAACTTTCAACTATATTTTAGGAAATACTGCTCTCTTCCCTGGGATCACCTTTTTTGCCTTTCAACATTCAACTCCTTCTCCTTCCTCACTGCTACTGCAGTAAGCATTTTTGGATTGGAGAGGGGTGGCTAAGTAGAAATAGAAGGAAATAGTTTGGTCATCCAGCACCCACTGGTACTTTGAAGAGCACTTGTGAGCCTTAATCCAAGACATGTCAAAGCATTAGAAAATGCATTTCCAGAATGCCAGAAAGTACAAGGAGCAGCCATCTTAGCTGGAGGCACACACCAAAACAAGGACCTCAGCTTCCAAACTGGATAGCCATGTGCTATCCTGGCTGAGACCAGGCCTACTGTGCTACTGTCTCATCAACCCACAGAACCACAGATACCAAGGAGTCACAAAAAAACTTTCAGTTTCACCCACATTGCTGAAAAGCCCCCCACTGGCTCCAAATTAAACACACATAGAAACAGAGAGAACATTCTCACCTGACAGATGAAGGCAAAAGCTTGTCTGCCAACCCACTTGGAGCAGTGACGAAACCGCACGACAAGTTCATTAATTAAATTTAATCCCAGTGCATTTGCATTGTTTGCATAGAACTTCTGTAGTATTGCTACAACCTGGGAAGCAAAGGAAGGGGGAAAGGGAAAAAGAAGAGATGAGACTTAAGCTGTAGCCCTTAGAAAGTTTAAAAAAGCATGATTTCATTTCAATCCTAAAAAGGGACACCCAAACCATATTCAGTGTAATCAGCTCTGCCTGCAGGATTTAGTAAGTTACTGGAAAATAAAGCTCAAGTTTTTTTAAAAGCTGTTTGTTGAGGTAAACAAAAACTCAAACAAAAGAGAAAAAAGAACAAACAAACAAACAACCACCACAACACAAAACAACCCCTAAAAGACATTGAAACACTGTTAAAATAATGCCCCCTGTTCATGGCACCACAAAGATAAAGAGGTTGAAGGAATCTTTCTACTCACTCATGAATCTATGGGATGATAGCATTATCATGATGTTCATAACAAATTAAATAAACTTTGAAGAAAGATCATTAACTTGTTGTTGTTTCATTCCCCAAAGAACTGGGGGGGGAATTTCCTATATCCTTGTTTTCCTTCAGTTGAAAAGACATTTCCCATTCACAGCCAGAGATGTTTTTAATATCTATGGAAGTCTAACTCAAAATATTTTATAGTTTTCATTTCACTTTCATCCATATTGTTTACCACAGTTATTGAAACATCTGTATTCACCCTACTTGTCTGAAGACAGTGCTTTCAGACATCCCTCTCAAGCATCCTTTCCTCCTCTGACAGGAAGAGCTGAATCCCCTACCAGTTTGAAGGAGATCCACCGAACTTCAGAGACTTTATCAGAGCAGAGAGTTAGTGCAATGTCTCTTAAGTAGTCATAGACATCATTGGGATTGTAGAGTTCCAGTATCAGGATCAGCTGCCTGCAACACAAAAGACAGTGATCAATTGTATTAAGTGCAACACTAACCTGAAACTTATCTAAACTAGAGGCACCAATGAATGAAAGTTATCTGAAATGACTAAAGCTACAACAGAAATACAATGAAAGTTTCTTTGCAACTTTAGATAAACATCCTATACATTCTTGCAAAGCAAAACCGAAATACTTTGGTGTGGAAATCTAAATGTAATAAATATCTCTGAACTGCAGAGAACTCCTAGCCACACCACTGCCAGGATGTTACCAGCAGCAATGCACAAACCAACCGCACAGTGGCAGCTCTCCACTAGACGTCAGGGAACTGCTGTGGAACATCCTTGCACGTAGTGAGTTTGTTATGTCAAGGTACTAAGGGAGAGTAAAATCTCAGCAGCCAAAACAAAGGAACGAGATAAACGTGAAGGTCAGAGTTTAGTTGCAAACTATGGCTGTGAACATTCTTCGTGTGCTTCAAGTATCAACAGGGCTTCTACAGAAAGAACTCTGTGATATTACTCTATCTCCATTATATACCCAGTCATTTGGAAATTCCAAACAAACTTATTTAGAACTGGTTTTTCTTTTATACATTTTAGAAAAATTGTAAAAATCAGTGTAATGTACAAGACAAACTAGAACTGAGTAAGATCTGAAACCTCACTGAATAATATCTATCAGATTGACATATTTCATAAGCTGCAAGCAAACCATATCCCCATTTTAGTATAATGAAACATTGAAGTTTTAGTCACACTTAATTACTACCCAGCTTGAAAAACCCCACATAAATAAACCCCAAAACAAACAAAAAACCAAAAAGGAAACCACCAAAACAATCTAATGGCCAAGTGGCTTTTAAGTTCAGTTCCTCAATAAAGGCTGGTGATAATCTTTCAGCTCCTAATTAGTGTGTGCTGACTTCTGAATGCCATTACCCATTTCCTAGTTAGAGGGTAAAGATCAGANTTTATAGTTTTCATTTCACTTTCATCCATATTGTTTACCACAGTTATTGAAACATCTGTATTCACCCTACTTGTCTGAAGACAGTGCTTTCAGACATCCCTCTCAAGCATCCTTTCCTCCTCTGACAGGAAGAGCTGAATCCCCTACCAGTTTGAAGGAGATCCACCGAACTTCAGAGACTTTATCAGAGCAGAGAGTTAGTGCAATGTCTCTTAAGTAGTCATAGACATCATTGGGATTGTAGAGTTCCAGTATCAGGATCAGCTGCCTGCAACACAAAAGACAGTGATCAATTGTATTAAGTGCAACACTAACCTGAAACTTATCTAAACTAGAGGCACCAATGAATGAAAGTTATCTGAAATGACTAAAGCTACAACAGAAATACAATGAAAGTTTCTTTGCAACTTTAGATAAACATCCTATACATTCTTGCAAAGCAAAACCGAAATACTTTGGTGTGGAAATCTAAATGTAATAAATATCTCTGAACTGCAGAGAACTCCTAGCCACACCACTGCCAGGATGTTACCAGCAGCAATGCACAAACCAACCGCACAGTGGCAGCTCTCCACTAGACGTCAGGGAACTGCTGTGGAACATCCTTGCACGTAGTGAGTTTGTTATGTCAAGGTACTAAGGGAGAGTAAAATCTCAGCAGCCAAAACAAAGGAACGAGATAAACGTGAAGGTCAGAGTTTAGTTGCAAACTATGGCTGTGAACATTCTTCGTGTGCTTCAAGTATCAACAGGGCTTCTACAGAAAGAACTCTGTGATATTACTCTATCTCCATTATATACCCAGTCATTTGGAAATTCCAAACAAACTTATTTAGAACTGGTTTTTCTTTTATACATTTTAGAAAAATTGTAAAAATCAGTGTAATGTACAAGACAAACTAGAACTGAGTAAGATCTGAAACCTCACTGAATAATATCTATCAGATTGACATATTTCATAAGCTGCAAGCAAACCATATCCCCATTTTAGTATAATCAGACATTGAAGTTTTAGTCACACTTAATTACTACCCAGCTTGAAAAACCCCACATAAATAAACCCCAAAACAAACAAAAAACCAAAAAGGAAACCACCAAAACAATCTAATGGCCAAGTGGCTTTTAAGTTCAGTTCCTCAATAAAGGCTGGTGATAATCTTTCAGCTCCTAATTAGTGTGTGCTGACTTCTGAATGCCATTACCCATTTCCTAGTTAGAGGGTAAAGATCAGAACAGAATTACATACTCAGCCAGCTCATAGCGAAACCTCCAGTTCCTGCTGTTATCAGTCACCACAAACTCCTGAAGCTGGTAGAGATACTCTCTCCTTTTGTCTGCATGAAGTAGCTGAAGGAAAAACACATCGCTAGTGTAAAACTGTTGACATTAAATACTTGCAGTTCTTTTGTGTATTACTCTATTCACACCTATGTGCATTTTCCTACCTGAAAGCGATTGTTCATGAAATGCTTACTAAAAACCACACAAGTCAGCTGAGCACATGTACGTGAGGCTGACATCTAAAACCAGTATGTTGTCATTTCTGCAAGGACACCTGCCAAAGCACCATCTCTGGGCATAAGGTTTGCTCTGAGCAACCAAAAAAACCTAGAATTTGTGTTTATGATGCAGCCCAACAAGATCTGCTCCTCTTCTCTCCCAGACAAATTGCTCACAGACCAATTTTCCAGCTGGATTGCACAAAATGCCCATTTATTTGCAAGAGCTAGGAGCATTTACAACCACATTTACAAAGGGTTTTCCATTCTGATATTCTATCAGGAAATGAGACAGAAGTGAGGGACCTTAAATGGCACACACAAAAAGGCAAGAACGCACAGAACTAAATGTGTAATCAGTTACCAATAGCTGCAAATCTCATTAGAAAACTCACAATAAAATGGGAGAGTCAAAGTTATCTAAATGATACCTTCCTACCTTCAGGAAGTCATAGAGATGCTTGAGGACACCAATACGCACTTCATCCAGGTCTTTCAAGAATCCATTGAAAATTGGCACCAGATCAGCAGCTGTCAGCTGATCCCCCAGAATAACTGCTAGCTCATGTATGGAGAAAGCCAGCGTCCGACGGACCTTCCACTGCAAACAGGTTAACAACTGGATTAGCTTAGGCACCATGTGAACCACAACTGTGACAGGATTAAGAACTGTAGAAACAGGACTAGTTAATGCAGCAGTACAGAATGTTAGCTGTATTTATGAAGTCTGATTTACATCTTGAGTTTTATACTTTTAGTGCACATTTAATACCTTGCAAGAAAGAATATGGTTTTACAGAACTTTGCTGCAACAAACTGAACATAAAAACCTACTCAAAATTCTGATTCCATTTTTTATTTTTAATTTTTTATTTTTTTTTTACCTGTACATCTGATGCCAGTGTCTCATAGGTGTCTTTCAGGCAGTGCCAGTTCTGCCTGCCCAGTGTCAAGGCCACCCCAGGAAGACTGTATGCACAGTGTTTGGCTATTTCAGTATCAACAGTCTGGGCTCGAGCTGGATCAGTCATTGACAAGTACTGGTCCAATAAAGGTTGGGGTATGATATCCTAGAGAGAGCAGCACATCAGCACCACACATTTGCCTTTAAGATCAGGTAAATAACCCCCTATAGTTATTTGTCCTCTCCTTAGGATAGGGCAATCAGCAGTGAACAGTAATTATTACTTTATCAATACATTGAATCAAACCAAACTGAAAATTCTTCTTTGAAGACAAACAGCAAATTCAGTGACAAAACAGTACTGTCAGTTCCTACCCTGGTTACAGAAAAAGGCAGATTTTTTCTAGCTTTCTGATTCAAAACACAGTTCTCCTCAAATGCTCAGAGCAGTCTTTGTATTCTGCAACTGATCGATTGCAAAAACCACACTAGATTAAGGATAAGATACATTATATCCAGCAGTCCAATAAAGCAGTTAGATGCTATTTTCATCACCTGTAATTTTGACTTGTCATCTTCAAAGGCTGGATTATTTTCTTGCTCTTTCTTTAAAAGGACATTGGTTCCTCTGTGTTGCTCCTCTGAATCCTGTGAGAGGGTATAATAGCTAGTGAGTGAACACTGCTGTTGGGGCATTTCAAAGCCTCCCACCAGGGAACAATACAAGTCAGATACACAATAGCCTTGTACAGGCAAAGGCCTTACTCAATGTGTTTATACAAGTACAAAGAGACAAGAGGGTTGTACACTACAACAAACACTAAGACCACATCAGCACCAGGGGGAACAGCAGTTAGAACTGCTTCTACAAAAGGCAATCTAACTTCACACAAACCCAGTCACACAGTGTCTGGATTGTTACTTTTACCATCTTACTTTTTACTCTCAAATAGTTTTTCTTCTCAGCATTAAAGAAATTACATGAAATAAGACAGCTTAGCAGTTACACCAAGTCAGTCAGTATAATGATAAAAGCTTTACTTATTTTATACATACCGCTGGTAACTCCCAACCCTACCAAATTATGAAGCATACATCTCTCCCCAAGTATCAACAAAAAAAAAAAAAAGCAAAATAATTTAACATCTTAAAAGACCAAAAACATATAAAGTTGGAAGCCTCACACAGCATTTTACATTTCTGTTCATATAGGTTTTATGTGCAACATTTGTTAAAGACAAGGAAAGCTTCTTCATATTTCACAATTAGTACCAGCAACATTAAATATTGTGCAAATGATTATTTTTTAATCCTATCTGCATATCACAATCAAGAAATAGTAACCAGGAAATGTGTCACCACCTGATTCAACCTCCTGTCTAGAGATAAAAGGCTAATTTTAGATTTATAGCAGGAAGGTGAAACCATGCTTGGTATGTTTTATCTGAAACAGTTACTAAAAGACTACTTCAAAACTAACTCTTAGGTAAATTGTGTGCAAACAGAAATAATACCACTTCCATAGCTTGTATTTAATTAAAGTAAGTAGCATGTGATGGCTTTCATGTAGTAGTNCAGCCCTGAGAGCAGCAGACAACACTTGGACCTGAGCTGTATAAAGCAAAAAAGATTTAGTTTTGCTTCAGCACTTAGAAAAAAAAAACCCAAACCCATTGGCTTTTTTTTTTTTTCTTCTGAACCACACAGAAATGCTGCATTAACAAACATTTGCTTTTAGAAAGAACAAAATAACACAGATGAGATGACTATGGATGACAGGGTTGCCAAGAGGGATTTGGCCCAGGAAATACAGGTGCATCCCACTCTCAGGCTATCAGTAAATTCATCAGTAGGCTTGTATGGGGTGGCTAAGGAAAGATTAATTGAAATCAGGGCCATTATTGCTCAATCAAATATTTGATGAGCTCAGCTGATAATAGGCAGCTCTGTCCCTAAAACCACAGTACTTACAGTACTTAGTTTTAACAAATTTCAACAAGCTTTTTTTGCTATTGTAGTTTGATTTGATAGATTTTTTTGTGCGAACAGGAGCTATGAACACTTCCCCAACTGGTCTAGAAATAACTCGGGTCTTGGGATAAACACTACTGAGTAACTTTCTACTACAACTGAGTATTCCAGAACACCTCATCACCTTATGAGCACCAATTAAAATGCAAACCAGGTTCTGTGAATGCCAGAACACCCCTAAGAGAAAATATGACTTTGCTGTTAATAGTCTCACCTTGAACATCTGGATCATCTATGTGCTCCTGTAAGCTTTCTAGAACTTTTTTTATTTCACTACTAGCAACACAGTTATTACATGGCACAGAGCAGTTCTCTTTGTGCTTTTCAGTCTTGAACTGAAGCAGCTCCAGATCCTGACTTATATCAGGCAGAGGAGGGCGCCAGTAGAGAAAAGTATTAAATAAATCCTCAGCAGACTGTAGCCTTGAGTTTGCTCCAGGAAAACTGCTGTCCTGAGTGACTTCTGTGGCACCAGCACCAACTTTGTCACCCTGAGACAATTCAGCCATATCTTCTCCAGAATTGGTACAACGATCTGAACATTCCTCCTGTGTATCTTTATTTAGCTTCTCAACTGAGAGCTCCATATTTTCAGCAGAAGCCTCTTCAGTCAGTGATTCTGGTTTGATTTCCATCAGTTGTTCTGAACTGGTAACAGACACACATAGAGTTATCCAAATATTCTGTAACAATACTTTTCAGTTCAATACTTCATAAAAGACAGCATCAACTACAGCAGCTTATTTTCTCTGCAGAAAGGCAGAATCTAGGTTATCATTATGCTTTATTTCACCAGTTTTTCCCTTGAAACCATTCAAGTGACTTTTTCAATAGTGTGGTTATACTCAGGCACTGCATGACCTCACTCTTCATACCTTTTCTGAAACTCTA
>VYZU01081019.1:0-12178 GCA_013401355.1 Ceyx cyanopectus | reverse complement strand
TGATTCTGTGTGATTCTGTGTTTAATGCAAACACAACAGGTGGCAAACACAGGCAAAGCAGCCTTCAGGGTGGGCACTGCACACTGGGCTTGGGAAACCTTCCTAGGGATAGCAGTTTGAAGTGACCTTCACAGCATCCAAGAGAAAACCACCTCTCAGAAAAGAATGTTCATTAACTGTTACTTACCCCAGGTGACTGAGCAGCTGCAGTGTGTTCAGGAGGCCTGGGCTGGACTGTCCTCCCTTCTCAGCAGGTCAGCACCAGGCCTGTTACTCTGGACACTCTCATCTCGACCTTGTGGCACATTCCTTTCACACAGGCCAGCTGTTGGCACCTCCTCTAATTCTTCATAGAAACTTTATAGCAGTTACTACTCAGTCCTCCAAGAAAATCAGTGATCCACAGGTATCAGCAGCATTTTAAAGGCAATATTAGTAGTATTGGTAAAATTCATCTAAATGTTTTCATCTGTATCAAACAGTACAAAAAAACCCCATAAAATGGATAAAAACCCCATAAAGCCCCCCAAAAGCTCTAGTAAAATACTAATATATATCTAAAATATCATCACATTGCAGGGTGTTCTTAGAAACATACCAGAGCACTGGGCATACCTGATTAAATGTTGTCTTTATTAGCTGTATTAGTTACCATTAATACGATATCATTAATGAAAAATAATGTTGAAAGCCATGATGGGTGTTGTTCTTTAAATGAGAAATTCTGTGTAACAGTTCTCCATTATAAACCAGCCACTATTCAGATTTATTATGGTAATTGATACTATGCATCTTTTGATTGAGAAAAGCTGTTAAAATAGAATATAATTGAATACTTAGTGCTTAATTAGTTCTTGTACTGAAAAAAATCCTATATTTCACTGCTGAACATGGTTTTGTTGTGATACAGGGAGAGGAAAAGCAATCTGGAAGTGTCATTAAAACAGTTCTTAATTCTCTTTGTAATTTATTCTGAAGTTCAAAGCTGAAAGGTTATTCAAACTTGACATATTTTATAGTGAGCCATATTCTGTGTAATCCTGTCATAATACTTCACAGGAGAATCAAAGGGTCTTACAAATAATTTAGTGAAGCACAGATTCCATCTCAATTCCAGAGATTTAAAGTACACCACTGGTAGCTAATTAGGATTCAAGGTGAAATCTTTGAACTTAAGAACTTTGTTTCTATCTGTTTAAAGAATAACTTAGTTATTAACTTACTTTTCTGTCTACAGTTTAAGTTGCATGTACACACAAAAAATAACTCAGGGAATTAAATGAATCTCGGTTATTCACAATCAACTTAATGATGTAGTAATAATTATTATTATTCTAATTAATTACATTATATCCACAATGACCCAAACACTTGAAAGTGCTGTAACATGTCATGTGTTACATTTGAAAGTTGTAATTCAACTTTGTTCTAATCAAAGACATCAAGATGTAAAAACTTTATACATTTATCTAAGTATTACAATATTGCAGTCAGCTCTTTAAATTATTATACCAATGTATCATTGCAGGAAGTGAACATTATGCAAAATCTTTATATTTTCTTACGCTTCTGATCATTTTATTTTTTCTTTCTTAAGAAAGGACTTTGAGATTTTTGTTGTAATTTAATATACAAAAAAAATCTGTCAAAAAGCGGGTTTGTTTTCTATTTATTTTACCTGTGGATAGTGTACAAATAATTGTATTGTATTTTACTCTTTAAAATATCTGTAATTACTGTATAATGTATTGAGAAAAAATGAAAACCATCTTGTTTTATTGATGGAAGGTTCCTAGAAATTTGCCATCACTGAAATGTTAAGCACAGCTTTTGCCCTTGGCAGCAACATCTGACCTTGGCTACTCGTATTTGTGTAATTATCATTCAATAACCTCCAAAAAATAATACACTTTAATGATATTGAAGGATGTACCTGCTCAAGTGTCATAAGCCTTCCCAAATGTACATTTAAAATAAGATGTTCTGTACTCTGACCTTCAATGTTAAAAGGAATAAAGGAAGGAAAAGTTAATATTCTATTTTTAAAACTTGCAGCAAGATTTCTGGCCATTTCCGAGGTAAGAAAGTGGTCTCCAGTGTCACACTGAATCCCGGTAACTCTCAGGATCCAGCCTCTGAGCCATCCACAGCTTTCCCTGCAGCCTCTCCTGAGCAGCTGCTCCCCAGCCACTGCTGGATCCTCCAGCTTGGAGGCTCTGAGCCCTTCTGTGCGTGGCCACAGGTGGGTGATGGATGCTTCCTGGCACAAACTCCACATGATTAGGTATTAAAAAAGATAATGGTAATTACCGAAGTCTTTGGGAGCTCTTCTTTCTCCTCCACTCTCCACTGGGCTGGAGGCAGCTGCTGAGCACTGTGACTGTGATGTGCCAGGTGCAGAATTCCCTCTCCCATATTTTACAGCTCTTTCTCAGGGGGTTACTTCAGCAACTTTACTGAATCCTAGGGAAAACCATTTAAAATTAAAATCCATACTTTTGTCTGGAACTAGAGAGATCTCTTGGTGTAGATTTAATGATAATATTAACTAGAATTCAGACTTCACATTGAGGTTTTCCTTGGATTTCCAGAGAAATGAGTGGGAAGTTTGCCCCCACCACTCTGGGAGCAGGATCTCACTCTATCCCATAGATCTTTTGGTCTTAGCAGGTTGACTTTTCAGAAGATAAAAAATCCTGTTTCCTTTCAAGTAACCATGTTTACTGGATATTGTTTTCCAACATGAACTCATTAGCAGCAAAGAATCTCTTTTGTGACAGAAGGAATTTAAAAACAAATACACAAGTTTGCCTCTTAACTAGTTAACCATTGTTACTGTATCTGATACTTGCTTTTTTTATTGTTTCTCACTAAAGAATTTGCTGAGGTACCCATTTCATACTGAAAGATTTTAATACAATAGATAAAACTCAAATGTATCAAGAGGTTAATCTTTTGACTACAAATCTATGTTTTGATTGATGAGAGCTGTTGGAGAAATGTGTAAAAATTTATTTTTGACTTGCTGTAAGACAGCTCCTTATTTTTCAATATGTCATGTACATAAACAGAAGAAGTGACAGTGACTTTAAACTTGTCTGTGCCTTTTTAGGGCAGCTCTTCATCTCAGGTATAAGTGGCCTTGAAAAACAGAAAAAAGGAAAACTTTATCTGTGCTGCTGTTAATTATCCCAACAGCATTTGAATCAAGCTGTTCTCAGTAAGCACAGAAAACTTTAGAGACTGTAGGTAAATGAGCTAAACTGCATTGCACATTCTGCAATAACCATGGATGGCATTTGCCATGATTTCCATGATTAAAAATGGATTTCAACAAATGGCTTTCAGAAGTGTTTGAGGAGTGTAAGGCCTTGACTATGTTCACCTCTTGTCATCTCTCTGCACTGACCTCAAGCTTCAGTCCACTCTTAGTTTCACTTACCTTGTTCTTTGAGGATGTCTGAAATAAGCAACACAGTGTTCAGGTAGGAGCCAGTTCACCTGTTTTCCTTAGTCTTCCCTTATTCCTTTGTGAGCCTGTGATGATGATGATGATGATGATGATGAGGTTTCATGTTGGACATATGTTACCCATGCTAATGCACAGTATCAACATGCTGCACATTAACCTTAATGGCACTGAGTGGGGGATGCTAAGTGATGGCATTAGGCTGATGAGTGCCAAGATAACATCCTTGAGAAGACAACAGGATAACGTTTTATTTTAATAGCATTTTAATTGATGCTTAATTATGTAATGGAGTTGTGCATAATGCCCAGTGGAGGTGTAATGCTCCCTCCAACAAAGGCTGTTCAAATTGGAGATTACTGAGTGTGTGTTAATCTGCATTTCCAGCCTCCTGCTGCTGCCATTGGTGGAAAAACCTCATGGTGCAGAAGGATCACAGGTATAACAGCACTGAGTGGGCACTGCCCATTTGACTGGAGAGGCAGAAAATAAAAGTCAGACTTCCAGATAATCCTAGATTTCAGCATGAAAACATTGAATCTATAGAAGTGCTTTTCATGAATACACTGCAGTCACAATGTGACACTTGCAACTGTGTCATAAAATAAGAGGACTTTGTGTACAGCAAATATTAGTGAAATATACATCTTTTTCTGTTATATATATATAATATATATATAAAACACAGAAGAAATCCCAAACACAGTCAACAACCAAAAAATAAAACACAACCCAAAACCCACCCCCTAAACCCAAAAAACCCCAAAACATGAGCAGCAGCATAGGTACACATCTTATCACTGTACAGTTCCCCCACTCTGTATAAATGGAAGGGGAAAATTCATTGTAAGAGGCAAACGAAAATGCTATTTTGAGAACAAATCCCACTTAGACTGTATGACTCCTATCAGTGTCAACTGAACTGAAGAGAGAAGGTCTATTAGAATAGTCTAAGATAATCTAAATGATTATAAAATATATCTGTATCATAAGCATCTAATGTGATGATGGTAAATACTGGAGTCTGCTAAAAGTCTGGTGGTACCTGTCAGGTACCTTCAGTGGTTGTCATGTCCAGCAGAGTCCAGAAACAGATTTAGTTTGATCTGACCCCACTGCCAGTGCATTCACCTGGTTTTCTGCTGTACCTGTTAGATAGCGAGTCATATATTACTACTAATAATTTATTGCTGAAATATTAATGTGAACAGAGCATGTCTTAATTGTTTATCAATGAGTGGGGAGGAGAATGGCAGGTAGAGTTGAGTTTCTAAAAGATTTCATAAAAAGCTGCAGTCAAGCATGTGAACACAACGTTGTCTAGGATCTGTACTCTTTTCCAGCACACTTTCCTTCTCTGCTCTGGAATCTTAACACATTGAGTTGGTTTCTAAATAAAAGCTTGTTACTGCATTAAATTCATGAAAAACAAATCGATATAATACTGCTTATAATGACTGGGCTTTTTTTTGTTTGTAAATCAACAAATCTTCTATTAATTAACCAGTGATTAAAGTCAGCTTGTGAAAATTAATCACAGCCTGGAAAAGTCATTTGTCCTTGTGTGCTTCATTAAGATAGTGTTTGCCCTTCAGGCAAGAAAGCAGCCAGTAAATGCCAGAGAATGAGCTGATTATACTGGAGCTGCAGTGAGCTGGCTGCCAGAGACTCAAGCTCCTACAAACTCACCCACTTCTAACTTCAAAGATTTCTGCTGCTTGCCTGTTGGGCAGGGGAAAAAAAACCAGCAAATGAAAATTGCTTGCAGATCCCCTAAACATTTCCACATAATCCATAGAATAAACACTTAGTGCTGCTCGAGATGTAATAGGTACACCCAGCAAAGCTCTGATCCTGGAAAGCACTTAAATATGTGCAGATAAAACCAGCACTGCCTGTAAAACAGAGCTTTTCTTCTCAGCTCTAACTAATTTCATAATAGCAGAACACTGATTACAGAACAGCAACACACCCTGAGTACAAAACAGCCATTGCTGATCCCTGAGTTCCAGCCCCTAGCCCTGAAGATCATGGAATGCAGGTGGTTCTGGGGGAGATGAATATGGATGTTACTGCATTCAGAGTAAGAGAGCTAAGGCCCCAAGATCATGAACTGCTACTTTCTGGTCAGCTCATAAGAAAAAAAAAAAAGAGTTAAAAAGAAGTGCAAGGAATAGCTAGAAATAACAAACCATACAGCATGGATGAAAGCAAATCTGGGTATCAGTCTCAACCAGTCTCATACTCACAGTTTGAGAAGTATTCCCAGAAATCAGGAAAGAAGTTGAAGATGTACACAGAAAAGTCATTTTTCTGTAGTCCATACTGGCTGATGACAGACAGAGTAGAAATATGGGGGGAAATTATGACATAATAGGATTTTTTTTCATTTCACTGTGCTTTCTTTAAATCTCCACTGCAGAAACTTGAAGCCTTCAATTGATTCCTTGATACCAAATATTCTTTTAACCCCAAAAGGAAGATGACAAACTTGCACAACTTTGGAGCAGTGTAATCTCAAATAATTTGGTATCTCAAAACCAGCAATAAAAAGAACGCAGTGTGATGAATTTTGTATAAATCACACACATAGAAGGGTGAATGCTCCCTTATTAAAAGATAAATCCAGAGACAAGGAAAGGAAAATAAACAGCAACAATTTAGCTGGAAGTTTTTGCATTCTCCTGCTGTCATATTAAACTTCCTTTAAGCATTTTCAACATTTATCAAAATTAATGGAATTTGAGGATGTTATTTCCTTCTTCAGATAAAGCTGTATTTTTAATTCCCATTTTTAGAACTAATAACTGTAAATTCTGTATTTAATCCCTGAAGGAAAAGAAAAAGCTCATTCATTAAACATTTAGTTATTCAACCAGAATGTCATCCTTCAACAAAAGGACTCCAGCACTTTCCCAGTGCACCTGCTCAAAGCAAGCAAGAGAGGAGGCTCAATAATCATTTCTTGCTATGACTTTGTGTTATTCATTGTGGTTTCTGATGACTGTTGATATAATTCACATGCCTTCAATGCTTATTTCATTTATTCCTTCATGTCCCCTCCTCCCTCTGCACAGAAATAACAGCATGATGGAGGATGGAAAACAGACCTCCCAGAAATCAGGAGAGATCTCTGCTTCCCTCTGTGCTTTTAGTGTGTCTTTTGTGAGTGATGGGCTCAATCTCTGGTGGGTTAGTGGGGTCTGGCACTGTCCTTGGCCTGCCCATCTGTCACCTTTTACAAGCACACTGCTCTACTAATAGGTTTCTGTGCCTATGGGCTGCTCTGGCTGCAGTAAAGCACCACTTACTGAATAATACATCATGGGTTGGAGGTAATTTCATCATGAAGAGCTTCCAAAGTTATACAGACATATATATGGGGCCAACAGGCTTTTGTCTGTAAAGAAAAATGGATTCCAGTGGATAAAAGACAATGGGGAGAGCCAGGAACCCTGTAAAGCAGGATGGAGTGAAGGAAACAACCACATAAACCTTGAGGACACTGAGTAACAACTCACAGAGCAAAAGGACTTCTGAATGCTGGAGTTTTTCATCTGTTTTCTTTCTCCATGACCTTGAGTCTTTTTGGTTTTGTTTGTCTGTGTTGAATTATGAAAGAATTGAAATAAAATAATAAGCCCAAACAACTAAAAGTTGTTTTCAGATACACATGCTGTTTTTTACTACCAGGAAAAAATAAAAACCACGAAATAACTCAGTCATCCACTGCCTAATGCATCAAACCTCTGAGGTAACAGAATGCTGCTAAGGACATGATGTGACACACTGCCATTCATACTTTGGTTTTAACCTGTAGAAATGACAATGATTTTCTGACCTTGGCCAGTTTTCTGACCTTGGAGTTAGTCCTTTACTTTGTGGGTTTTTTCTGTACACACAAACTGCATTCTAACTTGTTTCTGTAAGTGAACATGACTGCTAGTGTTATCTGCACAGTTAATTTCTTCATAAATATTGCTGTAATGTCAGCACATTAGTCTACAGTGAAGCCCATAAAATGGAATATTGCTTGGGAAAGTCAATATGTACATAGTAGAAGGCAGGAGGTATTTCCAAGTAGTAGACCATGACCTGGTAAAAGGTGTCAAAGCTCAGTGAAAACTTGTCATTTAAAAAAATTACTCCAAAGAAAAGCAGGAAGAGGGAGAGATGCTGAACTTTTCTCACAGTCTAGGGATTTTCATGCTGATAGAATGTAATGGCCACATGTCTGGAGATAGAACATAATTCTTACTAGAAAAAGTTCTGCACCTCCATGTTTAGTTGCAGACTTACTGATGATCTAACGCCCAGCATGGTTCCAAAACCATGTACATAGACCAGCTGCTGAGGAGACAGGAATGCTCTAAGATCCAGTGCATTCCCGGCTTCAATGAAACCATCTGGATTTACCATAAAGTTGGTAAAATCAGACCAAAAAAATCCAAGTTTTCCACTTTCTGTGGAAATGTTTCCCCAAATAGCCCCTGCAAACACTTCATAAGTCATGCAGTGCCCCAGGGCAGTGTCATATAACCTGTGCTCTGCAAAACATCCACAGCTCATGGGCAATTTTAACCAAAACCAGAAAATCAACACATCTATAGATTCCTTCTCAGAGGAAATCCAGACCAAATTCTACTGCCAGGCTCCACACACCTCAAGCAAATAAACCAAAGGCATTTCTCAAATGTGGCTAGTCAGACATATTTCTCTTGATAATGGAAAGAGAGAAGATTGAAGAAACCAGAGGTTGTTATTCTCACTCTAAACTAGGTGCCCAAGATGTAAAACATTTCATGAACCTGGCTATTTCTATGTATCTTTTTTCCTCCAACCACAGAGGATGAGCAGCTTAACTCCTTTAAGGTTCCTCAGTAGCCTGACCATATCAGCCTTGCTTCCAATAGAAACATTCCCCAATATTCTGACAAAATATTCTAAATAATTCTAAAATTCCCTAATTATTAAATGCCACCANAAAATAGTTTGATGAACAGCATACTGAGGTCCTCAGATTTCAGATTCTTCAAGTCAATCAGGATTCCAAACCACAGATTGCCATTTAAAGTTTGTTTATTAATGACCTTGTTTATGTCAATCTTTAATTAGCCAATTCTGATTATTTAAGATATTGAATGAAGGCAGAGTGGTTCATTTTATTTATTTTCCTTGGCTAGTAAATTAGTAAATAACTTACAACAGCCCAGAATTGGTGTGAATTAGTCAATGGGACTGATTCAACAATAAATGAAGTTTTCAGTTACAGAAACATAATATAAATTTTATAGAAAAAAGTTTAATTATTAACTAATTAACTTTATCAGAACTGTTCATTTATTAAATCACAGGAGTCTAAAATTAAAGAGGATTATCACTTCTTTGACATTGAAAATATTTGAGCTGTGTTGGCTTCTGAGTAAGTTTTTCTTCAGGAAATTCAGTTCCAGAAAAAAACCCAAACAGATAAAAACCAAAGATAAAATATATGGGCAGTACTCTTTTACACACCTTTAAACTCAGAAAACCTCTCTAATGTGTAAACCCTCCTGGGCTCTATATAATGCCACTGGAGCTTGGGTTTTTCTCTGGACTCCTGAATATCTCTGGTAGCAAATGAAGGAAATAATATATTTAGATATATTTCATTATTTGCTATAGATCCCCAACAACATTCCAGACATTAGCAAGCACAGTCTGCCATGATCTTTACTGATGCACAAGTGATGCTGAGTGTTCATGGCAGATTTAACTAGTGAGAAAAAGGAGGGATTACTAGAATAACTGTGTAAGGAAATCCTCAATCCATCTTCAACCAACATTTGCATGAGGAAACGGAGGAGAAATAAAAGTAGAATTGGAAAATGTAAGTCCACCACTGCTAGAAAATGGTTCTATTTTCTAGATTCTGTTTTCCAAGTTGTATTGATAGCTGGTGTCGTTCCCTGCCTCTTTTCTGCTTTCTAATATTTCCTCCATAAGCAGCAGTTTTATCATCTCAGGTTGTTAAGAACCAATCTGGAAAGGCTGCATTGGAAAGAAGCAAAACCCACTGGGGTCATTTCATGTTGGCTCAGAAGCACAACAGGAAAAATAAGCAAGCAAGCACGTGCTTGGAGAGTTTTGTATCTATCAGAAGTAATGTCTAAAGATCAGAATTTTGGGAAAAAAAATCTGTGGAGCTATCAGAATGATTCTGGAATCTACAGTAGAATGGATTCTACAGCAGGTAATCTATGGAAGAATTCTCTCACCCGTGCTCACAACCCTCTCTGTTCTGTGTGTTCACCATGGGTGTGATGTTAATGATCAGCACTTCTCAGTACCTTTCATCTTTGGATCTCAAAGCACTTTATGAACATTAATGAATGCTCTCATTCCATCAGCTCTGCACAGCTGTTAAACACAATCCCTTTCCATCTGGCAAGGCAGAAATACTTTCAAAGATACTCTAAGTGAAGAATAAAGAAAAATATATAAGTACTTTCAAATTAATTCTTCTTTAATGGTACCATCTGTATCCCACAATTTGTAGTTTTCCAAAACAGATTTTTTTTTTTCTGTAGGGATTGAGTATATAATTAATTAATAATAATCAACCTGATGAGATTTGGACATGGGTGTCCTTTATTTTAATAAAATGACATTATCAGCACTTGCTGTAAAATGATACTTACTGTTTGGTCTTTGCCTATTTTATTGAAACATATCCTCTGTACTTCAACTTCATTTGAGCAGTGCCAAGGGATTTCCCACGTGCAAGGTGCTCTGATGGCCAATGTGTTAGGAAATAAAAAGCACTGTAGCCATGCCTGCAGGAAAAAAAAAAAATCATTTCTATTACACTTGTCTTGGAAAATATTTTATCTTGTATTTAGAGAGTCCAGGCCAAAGTTTCTATTCAGTGTAAATGATACAAATATGTTGAGCTCAGTGGGGTGGAACAGTCTTGCTGGGAGCAGAATTAGGTCTCATGACTACTCTGCTTCCAAAAAGAGAAAATCCACTGTTCATAACACAGTGCTCTGGGCCGTGGCTGGCAATGTCTAAGACAGAAGAGTTAAGATCTTTAAAGGACCAAAGGGATCACATTTTCAGTGTAACATTCACGGCTGTGTGTTATAAATTCCTATGCAGGTTTTTGTGTCATCACTTTATGCATTCTCTGCTACCTTCTCTCCTTGCATTTTAACTTAGGATGGAGGAGATCCAAGCAAAGCTCCTGACTTGTGTTCAAAAGGATCAGCACTGCAGTGCTGGACACAGTGCTAAGGTGAGGCTAGAATCAGTCACCAAGTGACTCAGTTCATGTTGCCCAAGCACTGGAGTCAGTCAGGAGTGTAACATGCAACCCCAAACACCTTCAATTACCAGGCTGTAAAAACAATCAACCTCACCTTTGTGAAAACAGTTCCTTTACAAGGGTTCATCAAGCTAATTAGATGCTTGCTTTAATAATTAATACATTCTGTCTTACACCCTCCGTAATTCATTTGGATTGCATTAAATGCCCTTGTATAAATTTTAACTTAAAGCCGATTACCAGTTATTATATCTCCTGCTGAAACAGTCTTTCCTCCTTTTCCCTCTGCTTTCTTGTTTCTTAATGATTTGCTGTTACATTTAAAACAAATATTTTGAATTCAACCTCTAAAACAAACTGACTTGGGACATTTGCATTGGTTTCCCATTTGCAAACAACAAAGGCTTATAAACCAGAGGATCTCCACAGCCATGCCCAGGATCTATTATTCCAAGCAAAGCCTTTTGACTATTGCAAAGGCAAATCCTCTCCAAGTTCAATGGGAGCAGGTTGAGGCCATGTGTTGAGGGATAAAAACTGAACATGTAACTTGATAGTCACAGTCACCTGTAGCAAGAGCAAAATATAGGCCCAGTCTCATCTGGTAGTGTTTCACATCTAGCTGCTGCAATTATACATTTATACNGCTTTCTTGTATTAAGAAAAATTATCTTACTAAACATCCTACTGTATTGCTAGAATAGTTGATACATTTTCTTTTGATGCCTGACAATTTATATTTTTCTGGTATTATTTCTTCATATTGATGAATTAAATACAATTGTAGAAATCTTAGCCACAAAATAAGATGCTGAAATGGAAGGAAAAAACCTAATTATACTGAAGGACAAAAATACAGGAAGCATAGGGCACTGCCTGCTGTTCTGATTCTCACTTCTACTTTTCCTAGACCTCTGTTTCAGTGGACACACCAGGACTTGTTTAAATTTCAGCATAATAATACAAAATATGACCTGAGAAGACACAACTGGTGCTCTGCTCCCTGCTGCCTCCCCTGAGGCTGAAGTTTGGTCAGGGAGAAACTCCCCTCAACTTCAGAAGGGTTTCCCTGGGCTGTAAATGAAGTCAGTATTTGACTTTGATGAAAGAATGCAAAGATGTCAGAGAAATAAATGCAATGTCTGGCTCCCAAAGAGTGAAATAAATATATAATGGATGAAATCCTGGTTTCAGGGAGGTCAAAGACAAAATTCCTCTAGAATGCAATCAAGGCAGGATTTCATGTCCCAGCTTTACTCAGTGACCTGTAGAGACAATCAGGCACCTGACTGCTCTTCTCCCTCGTGCTGAATAGCACTTTATAAATAGACCCTATTAACTCAATAGCACCATTTGCAGAATGCATTAGTCAGCATGAATAAAGGTAATAGAAATGTAGTTAT
>VYZU01081018.1:55496-72228 GCA_013401355.1 Ceyx cyanopectus | reverse complement strand
ATATATATATATATTTAGTGGTTTCTATAACAGTGGTTGTAGAAAGCAAACCATTAATACCTGAATTGTATTGTGTAAATAGTTGCTGAATTGGAAGAATTGAGGATGAAATTAGTATTTCAGTTCTGTTCTGCATGGGAACAGACAGGAATGGGGGAAATCAATTAATATCTATTAACCCATGTCATCTGGATTTATTGTAGAGTGGTTTAAATTGAGGCTGATGGAAGACCAGCATGCTGGTGACATCAACTGTCACTGCTAATTTATTCCCTTGCATCTCAGGAGTTAATAATGTAATATTTCAGTCCAGTTGACTCAGAGCAAATTAAGATAAATGTTTACTTTCAAGCAAAGGATTCTAAATGTTTCCCTTAACCTAAGCATAAGTGCTGAATGCTTGTGATTGCTGGTGAAAAATGAATTTATTCCTTCTAACTACCTGAAACATTGGAGCTCCTCATGCATCTGCAATAGTTAGCACTTTACAGAAGTAAGAAGCTGCTCTGTTTAATGTGAGCCAGCAGACAGTCTAAAATGCAGAGGTTTTAAAGAGAGCTGAAGGGGTGACAAATCTGTGTGAAAAGTGAAGAACAAGCCATGGCTTTCTAGGCCTGTGTGAACCTCCTGACACACTCAGTCTGGAGTCACTCTGGATTTTCTCTGCTCTAACAGTCCCATTTATTTCTCCCTGTGATTCTTACAGCAGAGCTGCTGCTCTTGCAGGATTTTTTCTGCACAGTGTAATTCTTTTGAAATACTGTTTTCATAAAATGCTTCTTGCTTGTCCACACACAATCCTTTTTCTTACTGTGAGCAGCAGAAATGATAGATGTCTTAATGCTTGGCGTGGGAGGAAGTGTAAAAGGATAGAAAAATACAATTTTCCAGGGACTTAAGTTTCTCTTTCAACAGCAGTAATTCAGAAGAAGTAATGAACTTCAGAAATTAGATTTATATTGTCAGTAGTAAATAAAACACCAAAGAAATGTGTTTCTATTCTCTTCTGCTTTCCTGACAAGATTTTAAGTGTTCTGGGAATACAATTTGTTTTTTATCCCAGAGGATAGCCATGCATGCTTTCATGCTCCTAGCTTTTTTTTTTCCTCTAGGGTCTAAAATATGGTAGTTGTTTAGATATTTTCCTGCTTAAGCTGTACATGTGCTGTGTGTTTGTTAGTGCTCTGCTAGGTTTGCTTACAATGCATCCTGTACATTTCTAAAGTGTAATCTACAGCAAGAAAAATTTCTCTTCAAATTCAGTTGTGTGAATTCCAGATGATACTTAATGGCTTGAAAATCCCAGCTCTTATTTCTGAAAAACAATTTCCCAGTAATTTCTTCTACAGTAAGCACATCAATGTGGCCCTACAGTGCCACACAGAATTTTTCAGCATAAGAATTTTGGAGGAAGATTGAGGTTTCCATGGTTGTTAATGGTATCATGGCTTTGGCAGTGATATTCTGACTGATGTAGTGATGTTTTCATTTTCACTGCCACAAGACATGAGAATGTTGCTTGTTTGAGGATTTGATCTTTCTTTTTAGATGATGGAAGTGCTTGGGCTTCCTGAAAGCACATGCGTATTGATCATCTCTCTGATATTGCTTATTTAATGGCTTTTGATACTTAATTGGTTTCTTCTGCCTAAGAGTCATTGGTGACAAGAATTTCCAGCAGCTAAGAATTAATTTTAAGTCTGTATGAGAATGGAAGGTGACATTGTCCACATAATAAGATCATTCTTTTGTTAAAAGGTACTGGACAGGGCAGAGCAGCTGAGGGAAATGGAAGCAAATGTCCTGCCAGCATTCCTCAGGCTTCAGGAGCTGGTAAGTGTCTGGAAAAAAGACATCTTTCTGCTTAGTGAAAGTAACTCAATGTGGTATCTGTCCATCTGGGCTCACAGATCAAGAGAAGTGATACAGAAGGTGAGAAAAGCTGCAGAATTTATCCTCACCTCTGCCAAATAGTCAATGGCAGTGGTCACAGATAAAACCAGACCAGGTGTGAACATGGGCAGGTTTTTCTCATTCTTTTCTTGTTTTACAATATTAAACTTCCCCACATGGTGTGGTGACTGGCTGGAGGATGGCCAGTGGATTGACCTGGACAGGCTGCAGAGGGGGACCAGGGGAACCTCATGAGGTTCAACAAGAGTCAGTGCAGGGTCCTGCCCCTGGAACAGTCCCCACTGTCCATCCAGGCTGGGGATGAGGGGCCAGAGCAGCCCTGCAGAGAAGGACTTGGGGGTGCTGAGAGAGGAGCAGCTGCCATGAGCAGCCAGGGTGAGCTGGAGCCCAGCAGCCAATCCAACCTGGGCTGCAGCAGGAGCAGTGTGGGCAGAGATGGAGAGAGGGGATCCTGCTGCTCTGCTCTGCTCTGGGCAGAGCTCTGGAGCCCTCAGCACAGCAGGGCCATGGAGCTGCTGGAGCAGGGCCAGAGGAGGCCATGGAGATGCTCAGGGGCTGGAACAGCTCTGCTCCCAGGGCAGCCTCAGGGAGCTGGGGTTGTTCAGCCTGGAGAAGAGAAGGCTCCACGGAGACCTTAGAGCACCTGCCAGTGCCTGCAGGGAACTGCTCCAGAGCCTGCAGAGGGGCTGTTTGCAAAGGCCTGCAGGGAAAGGCCAAGGGGCAGTGGTTGGAATGAGCAAGGAGTGGCTGGAGATGAGAACTAAGGCAGAAGTTGTTTCCCAGCAGAGGGGTGAGCACTGGAGCAGGGTGCCCAGGGAGGTGGTGGAGGCCCCATCCCTGGAGACATTGCAGGTGGGCTTGAGGAGGCTCTGAGGACCCTGCTCTAGCTGAGATGGCCCTGCTCTCAGCAGGGCTTGGGCTGGGGGAGCTCTGCAGCTCCCTTCAACCCAGACATTGCTAGAATTCTCTGAGTGTGGCTGGAGCTGCACAGCTCAGCAGCTGCAGATGTGCAGTGTGATGGCAGTTTTCACACTTCTGCTGGAATTGTGCCACAGTGTGTGTCTGATTGGAGTCAGCCACTGTATCTTTCTGTTCCCCACTTCTGAAGTATCAAAGCCTCCACCTTGGAATGGAGGAAAATGGTATGTTCTCTGAAAAGAAACTGAAGACAAAAGCAGAAGATGATGGTACTTTGAAACTTCTGAATATCTAAATAGCTGAAAATATACTTGTCATCTCAAGACTTCTATGTGGTACTCTGAATCTTCTTGTGACACTGATTCCTCTGTTCAGTGAATGAGGACTGATTCACAGCTGTGTTCTTCCTCCTGCAGCTGCTGCATTTCTGGCTTTTTTTATCTGTTCTGCCCACGTTCAGGATTTTGCTGCCCCTGAAGCAGAAACAACCTGTCTGACAGAGAAAGGAGGAAAACTAAGGCCTGTGATTGCTTTTCAGAAACCAAAAAAACCCAAACCATAGGCTAAGACTTAAATATGCTAGAGAAACACCCTCAAATTCAAAAGTATCCTCCAAACAAGCTTGTCAGCTTGCCTGAGTGCTGAGATTCCACTTGCTTAAATTCTGGCTTGTGGACTGAGACTTAATAAAACAGCTGATGTTGCAAAGAAATGTGGGAACCAAACTGCTGCATCACTTTGTGTCCTGAAAGGAAACCAGAACCCTCATTAGTGGAGAGAGATCTCATGGGAGTGGAGCAGAGCTGGCAGAGTGGGTCATGGGATGCTTCATTTCTCTGAGGGTTGTGGAGGAAATACCTGGTTTTCATATTGGAAGGTCTGTCAGGAGCTGAACTGAAAATGTACTTAGCTAAAATCTAGAAAATCTGGGAGAGGAAGACAAAGAAATCTACTGAAAGGTGCCCTCTCAGTAAGTGAAAAGTGTTCCATAAAAATAAAGAAGCAGCAAAGGGTATGGACAAGAAGCTGGAAGAGTGAATAACAGTTCTCCCTGAATTTCAACGCAGAAGAGTAGCATTGAAACTTTCAAGTCACTCACAACTCATTTAGCATTGTCATTTCAATCGGGTTATTTAATTTTTTTGAGGTGTCTCAATAGTTTTGAGATGTCTTTCATACTTAAAAGCATCTTTTGTTATGCAGAATTTTTCTTAGGGTTGCACAAACCTTACAAAAAGGAACAGTGACATTGTCTTCACAGATACTAAAAAGCTTCATATTCAAAAGTTGATCTACTGAAGGGTGACCAAAATAAGGATTTATCTTTTTTTTTGTTGTTTCTTTTTTTTTTTAATCTATTGACCAAAACTTCAAACTCAAGGCAAATATATTGTCAAGAAAAACTCAATTAAAAAGAATATTTTACAACATATATCCATTGTTGGTAACTAGTAAAACAGCAGAGTACACAATAAATCCTATGTTTTTGTTTGGGGAATTTTTTGTTTGCTTTTGAAGACCAGATTACCTTGAAAATCAAGTTGTAGGCAGCTTGGTGTCAGAAAGCACTGAGCTTCCTTGCTCTAACTCTACCTCTTTGTTCTGAAACTCTGGGATTAAGGACCAAAATCAGAGGCTGTTTTAATGCTGGGAATAAAGGATGAAATCTCCTTGGTAGTGCCTAGTACCAGAGCTCTGTCACCCCATAGAGGTTTGTTTGGGTTTTTTCTCCACATGTCAGTGAAGTGGCAATTGATGCAGAGAAATCTCCTGTAATTAATCTGCAGATGTATGAGCTTGATGAGGGGAGCTGAAGCTTTTTTACTATGCCAGGACTTTGTGTTAAGCTGTAATTTGGATGATCTTTGTGGAACAGAAAGTCACAATCATAATGCTTCTCATTGATAATGTAAAATACTGTTATTTTTTCCTTTCTCTGCCTATCTGTCACTCTTTTTTTTTTTTTTCTTCCTTCCCTGTGCAGACTGACAGGAATGTGACAGTGATCCTGCTGAGTGAGGTGGTGTGGGAACTGTTCCGACCAAACATTGGATGCTTTGAGCCCTTCACCCTGTATTTTCCTGATTACAGCATAGGTAAACTCACTCTGAGCTGCTTCTTGGGGGACAACAACTGTCAGACAACACGCACATCTTTTTCCCTAGTTTATCTGTATGCCTTCTATAGAATCTGGTATATCCAGTAGCTCCTGGAAATATGGCTGCTCTGTTCACACAACCCCTAAAAGGCTTTTTCCATTTGCCAGATTAGCTCCAAGTAACTTTATGGTTCCATTATATTTGCTGTTTCTTTTCATCAGTGTAGCTTTTGTTGGATTTTATTTTTTTTTTAAGTGATGGTTCAACAGTTTGTTTCTCCATTTAACTTGTAAAATGTGGTTAGTTTATTAACTAGCTTGAAATAAGCAATACTTATTTTGTTTCAACAGGACACCTGCAGAAGATCTTGTCTCAGAATCATCCCCCAGAATATTCTACAGATTTCTATGCTGCATATATCAATATTCTGCTGGGTGTCTTCTACATGGTCTGTAGGGACCTGAAGGAACTTCAGCATCTGGTGAGATGAGCTCCTGTAGAAATGTTTTCTTTTAGGTGGTGTTTGCCAAATGAGTTCATGACAACATTTTAATTGCATTTATGTTAATTACTATATTATTATTATTATTATTATTATTATTATTAAAAAAAAAGAGCAACCTTTGAGTACAGTAAACAGACTTTGCTGAATGCAAAACCAAGTAAGCTGTGATAGATTCTTTCTGTTTTCAATCTGCAGAATGTTGTGGTGTTTTACAATATAATGTTTGGAAGCAAGGGGCATCATCTGGCTGAAAAATTATACCTTGGTTTTGCAAAGTAAAGATATGGATCACTCTGCTTGTTAGATTCTGTAGCTGGATCAAACACGCAGTGCCCTTTGACCTGTTGTACTCTTGTTNACAACTGTCAGACAACACGCACATCTTTTTCCCTAGTTTATCTGTATGCCTTCTATAGAATCTGGTATATCCAGTAGCTCCTGGAAATATGGCTGCTCTGTTCACACAACCCCTAAAAGGCTTTTTCCATTTGCCAGATTAGCTCCAAGTAACTTTATGGTTCCATTATATTTGCTGTTTCTTTTCATCAGTGTAGCTTTTGTTGGATTTTATTTTTTTTTTAAGTGATGGTTCAACAGTTTGTTTCTCCATTTAACTTGTAAAATGTGGTTAGTTTATTAACTAGCTTGAAATAAGCAATACTTATTTTGTTTCAACAGGACACCTGCAGAAGATCTTGTCTCAGAATCATCCCCCAGAATATTCTACAGATTTCTATGCTGCATATATCAATATTCTGCTGGGTGTCTTCTACATGGTCTGTAGGGACCTGAAGGAACTTCAGCATCTGGTGAGATGAGCTCCTGTAGAAATGTTTTCTTTTAGGTGGTGTTTGCCAAATGAGTTCATGACAACATTTTAATTGCATTTATGTTAATTACTATATTATTATTATTATTATTATTATTATTATTAAAAAAAAAGAGCAACCTTTGAGTACAGTAAACAGACTTTGCTGAATGCAAAACCAAGTAAGCTGTGATAGATTCTTTCTGTTTTCAATCTGCAGAATGTTGTGGTGTTTTACAATATAATGTTTGGAAGCAAGGGGCATCATCTGGCTGAAAAATTATACCTTGGTTTTGCAAAGTAAAGATATGGATCACTCTGCTTGTTAGATTCTGTAGCTGGATCAAACACGCAGTGCCCTTTGACCTGTTGTACTCTTGTTTTCTGTAGGCAGCACTCAATTTCTCCAAATACTGTGAGCCAGTGGTCAGGGGAGAAGGTAAGCTGCTGTCTGTGCCCTCCTGTGGGGTCTGTGGAGCATGGATGGAGGGAGGGGAGCATCTCCCTGCTGAGGAGAGGCTGAGGGAGCTGGGGCTCTTTAGCCTGGAGAAGAGGAGACTGAGGGGGGACCTCATCCATGTTTGTAAATATAGAAAGGGTGAGTGTAGGGAGGATGGAGCCAGACTCTGCCCAGTGATGCCCAGTGACAGGACAAGAGGCAGTGGGTGGAAGCTGAGGCAGAGGAAGTTTCATGGAAACAAGAGGAGGAATTTTTTTCTCAGTGAGGGTGGCAGAGCCTGGCAGGGGCTGCCCAGGGAGGTTGTGGAGTCTCCTGCTCTGGAGACATTCCAAACCCCCCTGGATCTGTTCCTGGGTGACTTGGTCTAGGTGCCCCTGCTCTGGCAGGGGGGTTGCACTGGATGATCTTCTAGCTCCCTTCCAACCCCTGACACTCTGTGATTCTGGAAATGAGAATGAACTACATGAAAAGTTACTTCCTCCCTGTAAATCTTTGTCCTTGCCCAACCACTGTGGCATCTGCAAAGTGGTGAGAGCAGAAATTCCTCTGTCAAGGCAAAGGGGAGAAAATGAGAGGAGACGATCTGCCCACCTGTCCCGTGGCATCTCGGAGCACACTACAGACAAGCAGTGTGTGCTGGTGGGGCTGGTGGTGCATCATTCTATCCAGGATTTCAGGGCCAGGGTGTTGGAGTTGTCCTGTCCTGCCTGTGGCAGTGTCAGAGGCAGAGCTCAGTGTTGAGAGGTGTTTAACAGCTGGATCTTCTTGCAGCCACTGAGCGGGACACCCGCAGGCTCTGGAAGAATATTGAACCTCATCTGAAGAGAGCAATGCAGACTGTTTATCTCAGGGAGATATCCAGGTAACTGAGGGGGTGGGGGCTTGTTTGTTTTGTTGCTGTTGCTGTTTTTAACAGTCTTCTCTCAAATATTTATCCTCTCAGTTATGCCTCATTTCTAGTGTTTCTTTTTTGCTAGGTAGAATCTTTTTTTATCTCTTTAATGTGCATTTTTTATTGCCATATAACAATAGAAATAGAGTCAGGAAGAAATTTTTAAACAAAATGGTACTTGTAAGATGAAAAAGTTCAGAAGGAAAGCAGAGGCAGTAGGTTGTTTTCTCTTTTTCACTGGTGGTCATGCAGATGGATCCATTTTCTGTCACATATAAAACTGCCAGGTGTGGGAATCCATCACCAAAACATCCAGGCACAGTTTAAATCACTAGTGAAGTTCTCTTGGCAGATCCTCACTGTACCAAGAATGCATGCAACCCTCAAAATTCTGATGAGACATTACAGAGTTTCATCACCTCTGTTCTTTAGCTTTAGCAGAGCAAGGTTAGTATGTTTACTGTGCTTTCTGACCCCTTCTTTTCTAGTCTGAGGGAGTTACTTACTTGGAATTGCCTTTTTTGACAGCTGAATTTCACTTGGTGTGGTTTTAGATTCCTTGTTTATTTCTGAAGATCCCAGTATGCTAGGAAAAAAAAGTGTGCTGTTCATTTTTAGTGCTACTAATCAACTCAGATTTCATGTCTTCTCTATCTTTCAGAGGATTCTGCTGTTACACCATGTAAAGAGATAAATCAGTCGAGTTTGACTTCTTTATCTTGATAAAAACATAATGATTTATTTCCTCTGAATGCCACTGAGGCCACAGAGCATTCTGGGAGCTGAAGCTGAGTGTGTAGTAGAGGTGTTAAATGTTTTGGAAAAGTGAATGTTCTTTCAAATAGAGAATTATTTTGTTCCATCTGAGCTAGACTTCACCCTACAGTGAAACATTATTCTATTTCCCTCAAATATGTATTTATACTCAATTAGGATCTTCATTATACAGTCTACTCAGACACTTCCTGACTTTTTTATACACTCAAATTGCCTACTCTAATTAGAGTGTAATATAATATGATGATATAAAATAGCTTACCAATTGTTTCCAGATAACTAGTTTTCCCTCTTTACAGTATTCTTTGATTATAAATTTGAGCTTTACTGGATTTTTTATTATAAATTTCAGCTTTCTGCATAATAGTTCCAGGATTTCCCTCTATGTACCAGTAAGTGCTTGAGGAATTAAAAGGACCATCTCAATTTTTCTGGCCACAGAAATGTAATTGCTCAAGAATTTTCTTCAAGTTATAATTACAGCAATAGAACTGTGTCATTAATTCTTGTGCTACCTTAATTGAGATGAAAATGAAACTTTTTATACATTTTCCATTATACAGGTAGAAAAAAAAATGTTGATTTGGTCTTTCATTATAATTAAAGTATTATATTAGCTCTTCTAAAATTGATTTCTTAAGTTTTATAGCTTATGGCTGATAAACCCTTAATACATAGGGAAATCACAGGATTTTAGTTGGACTGTTCATAAAGAACAGTCCTTAAAAAAATAAAATATCACTGGTGCTTCAACAAAGCTGATTTTTTTTTTTTTTTAATCCTCTGGAGGTACTTGAAATATTGATGTAAAATCATGACATACACTTGTTAAGGGAAGCTTTAAAGTGAATTATTTTGCTATTGTTTAGGAAAATGCCAGACTACTTAGACATTTTTCACTGACAAAATGCTCCCTCTTGATGTGTTTAGGAGTTTTTCAGTAGGTAGTGAATATTGCTTTGTTTTTTATGTAGACTTCAAAATTCCATGATGAGGTCCTTCTATTCTTGTTCTCACAACAGTTCAAACACTGTTAGTTTTGATTTTATCTGCTGAATTTTTATCCACTTCTTCATTAGTTTTGAAACTGGGAAGGATAGTTAGGTGTCATGGTGTTAGGTCTGAGGCTGGACTTGATCTCTGAGGTCTATTCCAGTCTCTATCTCTGTGAGATAGAGCTATTTGTTTATTGATGGTAGTTGGAGGGAAATAAATTGGTATTTTACAGTTAGTTTGTACTCACTTTTACTTTTCTACATTAAAACACCATTTTACTTTCTGCAGTTCATTCAATATGCATGGTCTGCACATTATTGAAACTGAAAGCACTTGGGATTTTGAATGATTCTCCTTATTATATTTATAATATTTTAATTATTCTCCTTATTATTGAAACTGAAAGTACTTGGGATTTTTAATGATTCTCCTTATTATATGCTAGCCACTGCCATGAAAATGCACATGTGTCAAGCCAGCAGCTTTCTCTGAAGGACTAGGAAGCCTTCATCCCCCTGTCTGTCCATGATTTGTCTTGCAGCTCACAGTGGGAGCTCCTGCAGCGTGAGGATGGAGAGCCTGGGCAGCTGAAAGGTATTGGGCACCACTTCTGCAGGGGCTTGCCATGGAAACAGGGATTTCTCCAGTGAGCTGCTCACTATTTCTGACTGTGGGTGAAATGATGCAGATGAGGCTGCTGAAGTTGCAGTTCAGGCTAATCATGCTTTTTGAGAAGGTGTTTCACAAAAAGTGTGATTGTTTTTTTCCCCTAGCACATACCCTAGGAGTAATCTTTCCAAAGGGCCTTTCTGGGTGAAGGAGGTTTCTTTAAATCAGTATTTATCATGTAAAAATGGCAGGAGTGGGCTGACAGACCTGTGTGTGCCCATTGGCAAAGCTGCCTGGGTGGGGGGAAGAGAGAATTCTACCTGGGGCATTCCACTGGAGTAGCACATCCCTGACCAAAACAGCTGTCCTCTTGGCAGAGAGAAATGTCAAAACCACAAGAGTTCTTTCTGTTCTGTTTCTGCTCTATTTAAATTATTATTTATTTATGTATTGACTTTCAATCCCATCTAAAAGACAACCTTAGTATTCTCTTGGCATTCTTTTACCATTCAAAAGGACTGCTAAAACATTTCCTGATGATGTCAGTTGATCTTGGTCTCCTGAACAGTTCTTAGTCTGGGGATGCTTTTTCCATACTATCCAGCATGAAAAAGAATGTATTTTTCACATAGTAGGTAGAATAGGCACTTTTAATAGCTGTTTTAAGATAATCGTAATCATCATAATGTTTCCTGTATATAATCAGTATTTCCTTTTATAATCAGTATTTTTTTTGCATTATTGACCACAGGAGTTTTGATTCAGTGTGTTATTAAACTCCCTCATACAGTCCCCAAAATAGAGCCTTTATATTAAATTATTTTTTAGGATTTTCAGTTATATGTGCTAGGAAAAGTTGTCTTGTTTGTAAACAACATTTGAAAAGCAAATTATTATGTGAATAAATTAAGCAAATAGTTCAGTGCTTGATGCAGTATTGTCAGAGTATGGATGGAGTAGGAGCAGATATTTCCTCAACTAAATTGTTTATGTATAGGAGATTATTTGGTGTTGCAGTTTGTAATTAACATACAATACAAAGCAGTCTTGATTGTAATGAAAGCTGAAGCTGTCCTTTTGTGCCTGGGTGGGGGGAGCTGGTTGCTGGCTGTAGCCTGGGGTGCTGGGGGCTCTGAATCTTCATTTAAACATGTTTAGTTCTTTGATCTTCACTTGCTGATACCTGTGGATTAAAGCATCAGGGTGTGAGTACTTCATGCAACAAGAAACCACTGAGGTGAAAAACTTTGCAAAGAAAGCTCAAGAGGAATGGAAAGGGGGAAAAATGCCAAATAAAAGTAACATCTTTTCATCTGCCCTGTTTGCCAGAACAATTAACCTTAAACAGTATCCTGGATTATTCCTTCATTTATTTAGCTATTTATTTATAGGGAGTAATTA
This sequence comes from Ceyx cyanopectus, assembly GCA_013401355.1. Lineage (NCBI taxonomy): Eukaryota > Metazoa > Chordata > Aves > Coraciiformes > Alcedinidae > Ceyx > Ceyx cyanopectus. Next base: position 60,849 of record VYZU01081018.1, on the reverse strand, counting down.
TACATCTCCAATCCTTCAAATGCAGTTTCTGAGCTAAGCCCCCAGAGAGCTCAGAGGGTCAGTGAGATTGGCTTTGTGCTACTCCTTGGCCCTTCCCTGATGCTGTAGCTGAGAATGAGGTGGAGTCAGCAGCCATACTCAGGAGCAGAGCAGTTGAGAAGGAAAAGGAAAATGCAGACAGGTCTAGTTTGAAGTTTGTGGATGTCCAGGGTGGGTTTCAGTGACTCATAAACTATTTGTTTATTTTATAGGACTTTCTGCACATACTCATGTGGAACTGCCTTATTACTCCAAATTTCTTCTAATAGCTGCTTACCTTGCCTCCTACAATCCTGTTAGGACAGATAAGAGGTTCTTTCTTAAGGTAATTAGATTTTTTTTCTTAGTGCTGCTTACTGAATTCCTGTGTGCTGAATTTCCTAGTTGAAAACTTTTGAACTGTTCATTTTGAGCTCTGGCTCTGTTTCTGTGTGTGATTTTCTATAGATCACACATTGTCATTGATAATGATCACTTGTGATTATTGGAAATTAATCTGACTTCTTCCCCTCAAAGGTTGTGTAACACTGAGAGCACAAGCAGAGTTCTGCTTTTGTGGATTGGTGCATCTCTGTTCTGTAAAGATTTAGTGGAGCTCCTGCAGAGTCCACAGCTAAAAGCCACATGAAATTCCTGGAATAAGATACAAACCATGACTGGTTTAACCTTTAATGGTAACATGGTGGGTTATTAACTTATTTCTACAGTTTTAAGCTTCTGAAACAGAAATGTACCAACAGTTGCTTTTGCAGAAGATGTGGTTCCATTAGCTGGCACACTTGTGCTGAAATGATGGAAGTATGTTTCAGGATTCATACGTTATTCCTCACTACCAAATCATGGCCTAAAAACCTTTTTCTTTAAGTTCTTGCCTTGTACAGGTTAATTTTTTTTAATAATTAATTTTATTTTAAAATATTTTAATTTTAATGTTATTGTTTGTGGTCATGCTTCAAGCAAACACTGTGGTGCTGCTAGAGTTTGCAGTCTGTCTTTCTTAATCAGGTTCTTCATGCTCCTCAAATATGCCTCATTGTGTGGTTTTTGAGGTCTTAATTTGACCAAATGTCATCAGGAAGACAGACAAAGTGATCAGGCAATTGTGCTTTCTATGCATTTTACCAAATGGAAGGTTTTCCCATGATCACAGTCTGCATGAACACCTGACTGTGTACAGATGGATGGTGTTCATGATAGATGGCTGTGAACAGTTGAAGAAAATGAGAACCAGCAAACTTGTAAAAATGTGCTTGTTTTCCTCTTCCCTCCTGAAAAAAAATAATGCAGATACATGTTTTGAGAAGTTACTGCACTTCCTAGTGATGTAAAACTAGTCTGTCTGCAGTTTAAATGTGTGGCTTGTGCTTGTTATGATCTCCCATTGAGAGCTGTAGATGTTTCACACTTGGGTGTAGCCCTCCCCGAGAAGAATGGAGGATTACTTCCAGTAAGTGCAGATTGACAACTTTTCTTTATGGACAACCTTTGCTCTTTCCACTTGGCCAAAGCAATTTCTTTTGAAGAGATCTATTTACTGAAGAAGTGTTTTTGCCTGGATTTTTCTGTGTCAGTCTTTCAACTCAAAGAAAAAGAGTTAAAAAGTGCCACATCTGTCTTGTATTCACTGAACAATCTTTTCCATTTATTTCTTCTCCTTTCTTCTTTTTTGCTCTCTCTGAAGTCAGATTCCACTCTTGCACATGAACAAAGTTTATAACAAGAGTGTTTTTATCAAGTCATATGGACTGTGAAGACAGAATTTGGTTTTATCAGGTTTGTAATGAGATTCAGAGGAGATGACAGAAAAGTATCTTCTGGACTGGTTTAACTTAAGGACTGCTAGGAGGCAAAAATGCAAACAAAAAGGATTAGGCTGCTCATGTGCACTAGTGATAGAGGTGCCAGGCTATACTACAGCTAAAGTCACAGTTTGCAGCACTATTGGTTGTGTGAAAATTCAAGAGCTCATTTGAGATGCCTTTTCCATGCTTCACTGAGCATGCTTGGAAGGTGTCCTTATTAATAAGGGACACTTCTCAAGGCTGTGGAAAAACTCAGCAGGTGCTATTTGGAGAAAGCACTTAACTATGTTAAAAAATAAGTTTCTATCTATCTATTTATCTATCTATCTATCTATTTATCTATCTATCTATCTATCTATCTATCTATCTATCTATCTAATCTATCCTTGTACCTCTTCACTAATTTTACATTATTTACACTTTATCCTTCATGTCTCTCCTTTTAATTCTTTTTTTCTTTACATAATCACTTATAACATCTTTTTTTAGTGTATTTCTGTCCTTGTCTTGCCCTCACATTTTCAATTGAGATCCAAGAACACTTGATTATTTTCTTTGGACAGTGCTTCCTTTCTTTAATGCTGCTTTCAAGGTGTGCCTTCTGAAGGGGAGTGATGTTCTTTCCCCTCCCTTCCCCTTTCTCTTTGTCATTTAGCTTCTGCACCTTGATCTTTCTGTTCTATTGATTTAATTCCTGGTTGTCATTCTGCCAACTTGTGTACCATCAGCATTCTGAGATGGAGCAGATAAAAGGTGAACATTTAGATGGGTATTTTTTAAAAATAAGGCAGCCATTGGTAAAACTTCTCTGGAAGAGAAAGAAATGAAACCTCTTTTTCATTAGATGGCTGAGGGTAGGAGGACAATGTTGGCATGAAGTTAGTTGTATTAAAACAAATTTTTACTGCCTCTTCTCACCTGTCCCTGATTAGAACATTTAAGATTTAAGGGCATCTAGCAAGAAGGATTGCTAATAATAGCAGAGAGAAATACTGGAGGTGTAGGAAAGAAGCAGAGCAGACTGGCACTGCCAGTCAACAAGTTTTGGTTAACTCTTTTACTTCTGTCTTCTCTATGGAGGGAGCATAAAACAGTTTACATATAAAATTTGCTCTTATCTGTTTACAGCACCATGGGAAAATCAGAAAGACCAACTTCATGAAGAAACATGAAAAGGTAGGGGTTTCTCTCAGCTGAGCTTGGTGGCAGATATTCTCCTGCTGTATTGGGTTGGTATTTTGTTTTGCCTCATTGTTTACTGTACAACTAGCAGAGCTGCATACATTACAATTGTTGGTGCATTTGTTTCAGATGAAGCAAATTCCTTTATGATGCACACATCATTTCACTGAATATAGCATAAATTTGTCTCCTGAAGCCATCTTTTTGTGTACAACAAGATGTGCTTAATGAAGCTAATTAAGGGACATCATACAAGGAGGCAGCAGCAGAATTTCTCTCCAAGATGTCAGAACAATGAGTGGTTAGTAGCTTTGAAAATCATTGTAATTCCCAGTGATGCAATGAGACACAAGATTGCCTGTTGGAGGCTTGGAAACTTTGCACTTCTGGTTTTTTAGGATTCCATCAGCCACTTGAGTAACCTTTTCATGGTTATAAATAGCTGAATATTGGTTTCAGTGGAGCTAGAGCAGCTTTTACTGACAAGAGGCTTGATGTGCTAGGAAAAGCAAATACCTATGTGTGTATTTATAGCTGTAAAAAGAGAAATGAAATTTCAACACTTGTAACATGAGTTACTTTGAAGCAAATCTGTAAATGAAGAGCAGAGCAGCCAGCACTGAATCCTTGCCAAAACAATCAGACCATCACCATGCTGCTGTAGGCACTGTGAATAACAGGAGAAACAAATCACACATGGCCTAATAATCCTTTCCTTCTGATCCTGCAAGAAATTTCCAACTCAGCTGAGATGGGAACAGCTGGGGAAGTGGAGCAGCTAGGAATGTGAAGGAAATAGATTTGATGGAGATCAGTATTGAGCTCACAATCATATTGACTGTACCATAGAGGTTGAGATGTAAACTTGAATATTTTCTACTGTGATCCCATAGTGAGGGAAACTGAAATGCTGGGCTAAAAGATCACATGTAGTGTTATAAATAAAGACTAATTTCCTTCATTTGCTGTTGGTGTGATGGCTGGTTTGAATCCACCTCTCAGAGGAGCTTGGCTAAAGACTGATGTCCAGGTCTGATTCACCTCAGTCCAGGTGGGCACCTGGATCCAGGCTGCTGGCTCAGTCACTGGAGTGTCCAGGGAGGGATTCCTCTCACACTAAAGTCAGTCCTGTGTTCACTCAGGTGAATTGCCCCATAAACTGTATTGATTAGATTTCCACTGGCTCTAATGGGAGCTCAGGCAGCCAGTTTGGTTCTGCAAACCCCCTTGGAGGGAAGCCAGCATGAGATGAAATAAATCCTTCCTTAAAAGTTTAGGTACAGCCAGGCTAAAAATTCTTAACACTGATCAGTCCAGAGGCAATGTGTGGGTGGGTGGGTGGGTTGGTTGGTTTGTTTTTGGGGTGGCCAGCACTAGATGGTGTTGTGGAAGTGTCTCTGATGAGGAAGCAAAGGTGTCCATGTCCTCTGCAGCCCATGTCAGCCTGCTCCTCCCCATTTCTTCCCAGCACTGTAAAAAAGGACAATCCTTTCTTTCCCTTCTGCATGNTATCTATCTATCTATCTATCTATCTATCTATCTATCTATCTAATCTATCCTTGTACCTCTTCACTAATTTTACATTATTTACACTTTATCCTTCATGTCTCTCCTTTTAATTCTTTTTTTCTTTACATAATCACTTATAACATCTTTTTTTAGTGTATTTCTGTCCTTGTCTTGCCCTCACATTTTCAATTGAGATCCAAGAACACTTGATTATTTTCTTTGGACAGTGCTTCCTTTCTTTAATGCTGCTTTCAAGGTGTGCCTTCTGAAGGGGAGTGATGTTCTTTCCCCTCCCTTCCCCTTTCTCTTTGTCATTTAGCTTCTGCACCTTGATCTTTCTGTTCTATTGATTTAATTCCTGGTTGTCATTCTGCCAACTTGTGTACCATCAGCATTCTGAGATGGAGCAGATAAAAGGTGAACATTTAGATGGGTATTTTTTAAAAATAAGGCAGCCATTGGTAAAACTTCTCTGGAAGAGAAAGAAATGAAACCTCTTTTTCATTAGATGGCTGAGGGTAGGAGGACAATGTTGGCATGAAGTTAGTTGTATTAAAACAAATTTTTACTGCCTCTTCTCACCTGTCCCTGATTAGAACATTTAAGATTTAAGGGCATCTAGCAAGAAGGATTGCTAATAATAGCAGAGAGAAATACTGGAGGTGTAGGAAAGAAGCAGAGCAGACTGGCACTGCCAGTCAACAAGTTTTGGTTAACTCTTTTACTTCTGTCTTCTCTATGGAGGGAGCATAAAACAGTTTACATATAAAATTTGCTCTTATCTGTTTACAGCACCATGGGAAAATCAGGGACAGGTGAGA
>VYZU01081018.1:31324-54497 GCA_013401355.1 Ceyx cyanopectus | reverse complement strand
GTTGGAGGCAGGATAAAATTTTTTAACAGTGATCGGTCGAGAGGAATGTGTTGGGTGGGTGGTGGGTTGGTTGGTTTGTTTTTGGTGTGTGGGGGGGTTCTTCTGTGGTTTGAGTTGTTGTGATTGATTGGTTTTTGTTATGGTTTGTTTTGTGTGTGTTTATTGGGTTTTTTTCTTTAGATCTTGTAAAAAAATAGGTCTCATGAATCAGGGCAAAAAAAATTGACTTAATAATTCTGTTGATTGCCTTGTTGCTGGTAACTGCAGAACTGGTTTCTTTGCCTGTTTGCTCTGTTTTTTTCCAGTTTAGTGACAAGTGAGAGATCTTCCTGGTGAAGCTCCTTTCCCAGCAGTGTGGTTTTTCAGCTGTCAGTCTGTCACAGTATCATGTGTGTCTGGTTTTTATTGGAAAAGAGCTTGTCTAGTGTATCTGCTTCAGCTTCAGTCTAGGATTTGTTTTGCATCAGAATTTCTAGCTTTGAGCTGAAGATGGTGCCTTTGTGCAGCAGCCAGGGAAATGGCGAAATGCTTTCTGCTAGAAAAAAAGTGAGAAGTGCAGTTCTGTGTATGCTAAAAGGTTTGGGCAGCTTGGACAACTTAAATTAAGGACTTTCTCCTTTTTTGTGCAGGTAATTTAGGTTGGGTTAAGCTTTTTAAAGGCTCCTTTGGTTCTCATTCTTGTCTGTGTCACTCACAGTTGTGGGACAGTGAAAGACAAGGCAGTTGAACAGTGGGAATATGAAACCTAGATAGTGGCAACTGGGGAAAAGTCTCTTCTGAACCAGCAGCTGAGTGGTGCCAAGGTGGAGTGGTCCCACACAGTGAATTGGATGGCTATAAAACTTTTGGAAGAGGTTTTTTGAATGTGGAAGGTATCTTTGTTTTGCAGTGAGCTGACGAGTCCCTTGGATTGTCCCAGATACTATTCCATGCAATATTCTGCCTTAGCTCCTTGGAGAAGATCTGTAAAAATCTTGCTCTTTGCTGTGTTCTATTTGGAGGTATTTCTAAACCATTGCTGTTCTTGTAGGAGTTTATTTCTGTCAAAGAAATAAAAATGAAATGCCTCTTCTAGAAGCTGCATTCTCTTAATTATTCTGGCTTTTCCAAAAGAAAACATTCATCTCCAATAATTGGAAAGCTAAAGCCAGCTTTCTGCCAAAGCAGAGAGCTGATAAGGGCAAGAAACTTGTGAAGTAGTGGCATACTAAACAACTCTGGGAGTGACTACACACTGATTGTACTTGCTGGCTGCTTGAAGTGCCCCCATTTGAACTGCTTTTTGCTAATAGAGAATATAGCCCCCAGGTCTGGTGTGGTTAGCAGCAGAGGGGCAGGGGACTGTGCAGCTCAGAGCTCACACCTGCATTCTGACTCAGGGTGCAGTGTTGTTTTTGACTCTGGTTCCATTCTTTCTCACACTGCTTTCTGTGGTAGCCAAGAGGTGGCTCAGGGGACCCCTCCTGGATCTGAAAAGCTAAAATGCCTATTGGAAATGCCTTTTGTTTTGCTGGAGAAATGAGTGCTGTGTTTTACTGCTGATTACCACCACAGCAGGGCTGGTGCTGTGTTTGAGAGGTGTTCTTTCCCAGAAGCATTTTGAAACAAATTTTCTTCTGAAAATAGTCTTTAATCTTGGCTACTCTGCTAGTAAAAATAAATCAATGTACACTGCACAAAAGGAAACTGTTTGTCAAAGCTGAGTGAATAAAATACAAACTTAAAAGGGAACAAGTATTTCCCTTGTCAGAACTTTTGGCAGTCTGGGTCATAAATAAATCTCTGTAGTCCTACAGTGGACAGTGCTGCCTGAATAGTGATAATATCTGTTTTTTTTTCCCTATGAATTGTACTTCTGGTTTTTCTGAAATCAGTTAACTTAAAAATATTTAACATTGATAAATCAGGAACTCCTGTTTCTGTGAATTCAGTTGGATTCAGTGTTGCTCCATAAAATAACCTCTAATGCCTGACATGGCCATCAGTGCCAGCTGAGGTGTGACGTGATGTATAGGGTGCAAAGGAAGGATAAGGGCGGAATTGCTGTGTAAATGCCAAGCTGAATCAACACTCTGTGTTCTGAGAACACAGTTTTGTCTGGAGCTGGCAGGTGGCTCTTTGTCCAGCAGCTTTTAGCAGCAGAGCAGCTGACCTTGTGCTCAGCCAGCTGAACTCGACCCCTGGGACAGGGATGATCTCTGGCCCCCCTCACAGGCAGCTCTCCTCAATTGAATGCTCTGGCCAGCTTTGCTCCCCTCCAGAACCAGACACAAAACCAGATCAGCAGAGACCAGAACACTCAGGGGCTGGGGCACTTTTCCTGCAGGGAGAGGCTGAGGCAGCTGCAGAGAGGTGGGGAAGTATATCCACTGGAATCCTCCTTCCCTGCTGCAACTTCAGCCCAGCCCCTGCTTCTGTCCCTAGTGCCTAAGGAGCAGAGGCCTCCCCCACCTCTGCACCCTCCTGGCAGGAGCTGGAGAGGGCAATGAGCTCCCCCCTCAGCCTCCTCTGCTCCACACTGCCCATGCCCAGCTCCCTCAACCTCTCCTCACACCCCTGCTTCTCTTGGCAGCTCCTCTGGACACGTTGCAGCCCCTCAGGCTCTGTCCTGGCATGAGGGGCCCAGAGCTGAGCCCAGCACTGAGATGAGGCCTCCCCAGGCCCCAGCACAAGGGCCCCATCCCTGCCCTGCTCCTGCTGCCCACGCTGCTGCTGAGCCAGCCCAGGATCCCTTGGCCTTCTTGGCCCCTGGGCACCCCCTGGCTCATGCCCAGCCGGGCGGCACTAGCACCCCCAGCCCTTTTCTGCTGGCAATCAATAAGCATGTTTTACCCCAGTGTTTTCCATAAGATGCAGGTAGGCTGTAGAAAAGACTGCTGTGAGTTCTGGTGCCTCCCCAGAGACTGAAAAGGTGTGAGAATAACATCTTGTGGTACTCCAGGAAATATCTGTGTGACTGAAAACTCTTGTTTCTGTTGCAGACCAGCAACCACCTCCTTGGGCCAAAGCCATTTCCCCTGGACAGACTGTTAGCAATATTGTACAGTATTGTGGACAACAGAGTGGCTCCCACTGCAAATATATTTTCCCAGGTGAGTGTGTATTTACTGCCTTGGTTTCTTTTTTACTGCCTGGAATTTCTGAAGAGGTTTTGAATTGTGTTTTGTAAATCATTATTCAAATGAAACAGAATGGGAAAACAACCCTAACAATAATTTAAATTGAAGGCTCAGAGTAATTTTATCTGTACTGCCAGCTATGAATACAAATTTGTGTCTGTGTAATGGTGTGAGACTTTCTTACAGCTGCCTTGTCCCTGATCTAGACTGGTAATGGTGTTGATTAGTTTCTTGGCTTCTTGTTAAAGTCTCTTATCTGCTTTGCATTTCCAGTTAACTCTGTAAATGTTCACTGTCCTGTAGCCAAAGTCAGTCACTGTGTAACCCATGTCACAAAACAGTAGTGATGAAGAAGGAGCAGAGGGAATCTGCAGATATTTTTCAGGTGAAGGGTGTTTTCTGTGATACATAAAATACATGTGTATTTTAGGATTGATGTTTCTCGTTTGGACCAACTTCATCTTGCAGAGCAGAATCAATATTCCATCTCACTAGGTGGCAGCATAACTGTAGAATTGGGTGGAATTAAGTAAATCTAGAGATTTCTCTAGAGCTCTGGGTTTGTCAAGTGTAAATACACTGAATAAGATAGGGGTTTTTTTTATTGTCAACTTGATTCTTACATCTTTTGTGCACACCTGAGAAGACTTCACTTTCTTTCCTGTTTTCCAGTTGTGCTGAACTTTTCCTGATGGGTATATTTTCTGTCTTTCCTTGTTAGATCTCAGATTTGACTAAAGATTATTTCAGTGAGGTTCAGCAAGAGCCAGTGCAGGGTCCTGCCCCTGGAACAGTCCCCCCTGTCCATCCAGGCTGGGGATGAGGGGCCAGAGCAGCCCTGCAGAGAAGGACTTGGGGGTGCTGAGAGAGGAGCAGCTGGATGAGCAGCCAGGGTGAGCTGGAGCCCAGCAGCCAATCCAACCTGGGCTGCAGCAGGAGCAGTGTGGGCAGAGATGGAGAGAGGGGATCCTGCCTCTCAAGATGTAGGCTGTACATGGAGTGTCATTCCCCCTGTTGCAGAAGAAAAAAATTCAAATAAATGCCTCATGCTGAATTAGTGTGCACTAGATGGCAGTGTCCTCAAACAATACTGTCATGCTTTATTTTCAGAATATATTCAGATTAAATTCTAAAGATATAAAAGGCTTGTATTGAACTGTAACCAGGTTGGGGCAAAGAAGTTGAAATTAAATCTGTTTATTAAAAATCTAAATTAAAAATGTTCATTATAAAAACAAATTTTGCATTTAATTTTAACTAAAAATTCTTGAAATGTTTAAAATAAATTAAGATGAAATGCTACAAAATTTAAAATATATTTTGGAAACAGTTCTTTTGGTTTAAGAAAATTTATATTCCACTGATTTCTGCAATTAGTTATTTTATAAATATATTTTTAAAATAAAGTAGATATTTAGGAGCTGGATTGTCCTTAGCAGTATCAACACATTTTATCATTAGATCCCACAGGCTTTTATTTTCTTGTGTGTACAGCACAGAAACCCTTCTTGAATTGTGCAGAAGTTTGAAATATTTAAAATCAAATATTTGGCTTCTTAACTGATTGAACATTAATTTTATGTGCTTTTTAATTTGTAAACTGAAAGGCTGCTCATGATTCAAATACTTATTAATTCTCCCCATGTACTGTTAGAAAATAGCATCCTTGGCTTGAGAGTTGATCAACAGTCTCAGTTGAGATCCAAGAAGGACTAGCAGCTGCTTTCTGAGCACTCATGTTGCTGATTCCAGGATTCTTCTTTTTGCTTCTTCTTTCTCTGCAGCATTTCTTTTCAGATGAAAATTGGGGTTGTTATTAGCTTTTCAATTTTAAAAAGCTAATAAATAGCAAAGTTTTCCATTTTCTGTTTAACGTGAAGGTTTATTGAAAATGTTTTATTTTTACTAGCTGGAATTTCAACTTTGAATCTTAACCTAAGGCTGCCTTTTAAGGTTAATTAGTCCTTAAAATGGTCTCATACTTTTTTTTTTTCAATAAAAAGAGTGTTCCTTTCAGAAGCTTGATCTTGCAGTTGTTTCCAGACTCAGTTTTACCTGCTTCTTGCTGTTATAATTTGGTTTTCCCTCTCTGACTAGTACAGGGGAGCAGCAAAATGGTTTCAATTACCCCCTTAAAAGTTGATGTTTCTTTTGGGTTTGTGCAGTTTAACAAAAAAATAATTCATATGTGTTTCAGGGTGGGTTGGATGTGGTTTGAGGGCCATGGTTTAGGGGTGAACTGTGCAGAGCAGGGTGATGGTTGCACTGGATGATCCCAAGGGGCTTTTCTAACCTGAATGACTCTGATTTATCTGGTGAGGATTGTCTGAAAGGAAGTTAGATTTTGTTTTTAAGACTATTGCTGTCAGCATGTATGTGAATGTGGGACTTTATTCATTGACTTTTCAGTTCTCCTTTTCCTCCAGATTATTTGCCTTTTTCTTTAGTAGCTCTGATTTACCATGATGCTGGTTTATAACACAGCATCACTAGAAACAAATGAATTTGTTTACATTTATTTGCTTGGTTTTTAAACCAAGAGATAATGGATGTTAAAGCACATTAAGATGTTAAAGTTGATTTCTGCAACCATTTCAAGGGACAAGATCTTCAAATGTTTTTCCTCAGATGCACTTGTGTCATAATTTGCCAGAGTTCCCCCAGCACTGGGCACTTTCTGTGCCTGGGACAGAACTCACACAGCCCATGTTGTGATTGGACATGTGGCTGAGTGTTTTAAAAGATAAAAAGCTATTTTTAATAGAGCACAAGTGAATTTATGCAAGAATCACCAGCACCCATTCCATTTAAATCAGCTTATTTTACATTGAAAGGGACAAGGGCTATTAATTTCACATCACAACCTGTAAGCAAGCAGGTATTTTTGTTAGTTATGACTCACAAGCCAAAATTAACCAATACTTTTTCCTCTGCCAAAATGATTTTTCAATTGCTGCTTCAAATCAGTTCAGTTCTAACCATTTTTCTGGATGTTTTATCTTCTGCTTTCTTGTGACATATGCTTTTCATAAAGAGAATTGACTAGACCTATTTGTAGTTTTCAGCTTTGTTATCTATATTAGGTAAAATGGAATTGAATCATTTCTCTTGCGTATTTCTGCATATTTTATTCCTGTTACTACATCCCTGAATGTTTGAAAGGACATTATGCAGAGAGGTGAGAACTTCTGAGGATATACAAAAAGCTGGAAATGACTCCATGGGTGTCACTGAGCAGTGACATCACATCTGTTTGCTTTTGCACTCTGATGGTTTGGTTTTACTGATTATATTAAGTGAATATAGTTGGATAGTAGGAATTCACTTCTAATTATAGTGCCTTTGGAAACAGATTTCTCCGAAGTCTGTTTCTGTGTCTGTGTGGTGACACATCAGGTGTATTGCACGTCTGTGTTTCATTTATTAGCCATTTCTTGTCTGTTTGATACTGAATTTCCCCAGGACTACCACAAAATCCTAAAACTCATTTATTAATAGATGTGTAAGAATCTAGAATGAAGGTTAACCAACTTAAAATTAACAATCAAAACACAAACAGCAGTGCAAACTGTTGGCCACAGAGCAGGAGCTTTTCATCTGCCCTTAGTGGGTCTGCAGGTAGAAGATTTAGTGTGTTCAGTGCCTGTAATGTAATTTCCTTTAATTAAACACTGAAACATCAAAAGCTGAGAGGTTTCTTCTCTTTTTGTTTTGCTTTCTTGTCTATCCTACAGGAATAGGAAGAGTCAGTATTAATGTGCAAACTGGCATTACACATGGCAATTTACCTATGAGTTTTCTTTGTCCCTCTTGTGTTAGAAGCATCCTTTATATCTTGCTTTTTCAGATGGGCAGTTGAAATATTCAATTCTCTTTCTTGTAAGTTGACAACTATGGTAAAATTGTGCTTGAAAGAAAGGAGAGGTGTCTGGGTTGGTCTCCTTACCTGCTGCAGGGTTTGCTGTTGTGGCACAGCCCTTCTGGGCACCAGCAGCCCACACCACAGTTGTGCCCCTCACTCTGTTAGTGCTTTGTGAGATCCCCTTGTGCAGCAGTGTTGGCAGAGAGCAATTCTGTCAACAGGTTTTTCAGATGGAAAACACTGCAATTGCTTCTGCAACTTTGGATCGTGGCAGTGTTTGAAAATAGTGAGTTTTCCATTCTGCACTTGACAACTCTTGGCAGAAGGAGAGTTATTTTTGCTAGCTCAGCTGTTCCTGTCTCGTGCTCCAGCTTTCCTTGCTGCTGTGGAGCTGCTCCCAGGCCCATTTTACAGCTGGCCTGACTGGAAAACCCTCCACTGAAAAATGAGCAGGTAGGTGATTTCCAGAGGAGCAGGTCTGGTTAAGAATGTGAGCTGTGCTCTGTAATTCCCTAAGAGGCCCTATTACCAAGCAGAACAAAGATCAGTGGGAGCTGGATTTATTTTCAGGTGTTTGCAAAATACAGAACATGCTCTTGTACTGAAGATATGTCCATAAGCAGATTTTATTTTTTTTTGTCATTAATCTTTTTGAAAACAAAACAAAGAAAATCTGGAAAAAAAAAAAAGTTCCTGATGATTCTCCTTTTTTCTTTTCTGAAACAACTTTTCTTTGCTTCCCCTGTGCTGTGAAAGTTCTGAAGTGTTGTGCTTGTCTTTTTTTCTGGGTAACCAAGTAAAGTCAGTGCTAAAATTTTACTTGAAATAATTGAGGAGGTTGTAGGAAACATTAACTATGCAAGTGTGTGGGACAGCTTCTTGGTAGAATATATTGCTGTTGTGTAGAATATATTGCTGTTGTGTTCTTACATGAGCTGAGCATTGAAAACTTCATGATTGAAGTTTATATTCAAGATATAAATTGTCTAGGTGATCCTGCTCTGGCAGGGGTTGGACTAAATGATCTTCTAGGTCCCTTCCAACCCCTGACATGCTGTGATTCTCTGATCTTATGATCAGAGTAACAGTATATAATGCATCCAAATCTGGAGTGTCTTCCTCTGCCTTAAACACCTGCTGGGCAGTACTGAGCAGCAGTACCTCAAAACTGGGTAGAGATTCAAACAGTTGTAGACAGAAATGTCAGTATATTTAAAGTATTTAAATACTTAAAATAAAAATAAATAAAATATATAGTATATAAATATTTAAAAATTATTTTCTATGTTGTTAAAATGTTGAATTATGGAGTATTAAGTAGTATTTAGAACCCAGATGACTGTGAAAATGTCTCTTTTTATAACTTACTGAATACATTACAAGAAGGGATGTCTTGAGCCTCTGCTTGTCCCTGTAGGTGCAGCCTGCAGGTGGCTGTTGGTGTCTCACTCTCTGTGTCCTCCCCTTGCTCCAGAGGAAGGGAAATAAATGACCCAGCTTCACCCAGCCTGCCCATGGGTTTTCTCATCCCCAGACAAGCTCCTGCTGGAATTCCTTGCAGGGGGGAGCATTTATTTTTACAAATTTGATCTGGATAAAAGAGGTCTTAAAAGCTTATTTTTTTCTTTTTATTTCCCTTTTTTCCTCATGAGAGCTGTTCAGATCTGTGCTTCACCTCTCTGGGCTGTCTCGAGACCTTTGCTTTGCCCAGTGACAGGAGTGATTGAGTATAAACTGCAGGCTCTGGGGTTATCTCCTTCTCATTACTGCTCCAGATAAACTTCCCTCCTCCCTGTGGGAGTGAAGATCCATAGACACAGGATGTTTTTAGTCTTATATAATAATATATACATCATTCATACATATTTTGTATATCCCCTGCAGGTTTATTGTGCCAACAAGTTTATAATGCAACCTTGTGACTTCATGGTCACTCATACCCAAAAGATTAAATTTTTTAAGTTGTTAGACCATCATTCCTAGCAATTGGCAAATTTGTAGCTGCATTTTTTTCCACTCAGTTTCTATTATTAGTGTGGTATTTGATATATTCTTTCACAGATGTATTCTGTATCAGACACACTTTATTTTGCTGGCTCTATTGATGAGCAAGCACAGCAATCTATTGATCCATACTCTGATTTTCAGGAGGTTTGGGAAGATGGTGATAAGGGGTAATAAATAACTAATTTTCTCATTTTCTGGTACTGGTCACAGGACTAATCTGGCAGAAATTCATGAGCTGAAATGGGAAGTGAATGTGCTGCACAGCATGGTGACATAGGTTAGCACTTCAGCACTGACTGCAGCAGCTTGAGAGATCCTGCTGCTCAGCAAGAGCAAAGGAGAAAACCTTGCTTCTCACCAAGTAGCTGACTGCATTCTTAGTTCTTTTATTTTAAAGTCTCAGCATGCTGTGAATAAAAATACAAATATTCTTGGTTCAAGTAGTACTTTAACACTGTGAAGAAATGAACGTGCTTCATTCCTTCTAGTTTTAGTTGATCCAGAAAAGATCTATAAAAACAAATTTTGTTTGAGCTATCATATGTTATTTTGATCCTATTTTCATTTTGGGGGCTATACTCTTAATGCAGCTTCCCAAACTCTTGTGAGGCTTTCTTAATCAAATTCCCTTTGGATTCCTTCTTTTCAGTACTCAAAGGCAGAAAATTTGCCTTATTTCTGAGAAGAGCTTCTGGTGATAGTGCTCAGTTTGGTGCTGAATCTAAAACCACTTCATGTGTTTCAGAGGGAAAATTGTTGGGGATTGAAACTTCTGTGGAAGAAGTTCTGGTTGTGACAGGGAAAGGCTACTGAGTGGGAGGGAACAAGGACTTCAGATGATATTCAGTTTTTCAGGAAGATAAAGGGAATTCTAAAATTTATTATTTTATCTAGGAAAGTTATCTAACTTAGAAACTTTCCTGCTATTTAATCAGTTTATTTCAGTAGCATCTTCCTAGGAATTTGCAGTCATAAACCAGTAAGTTATTTATATATATAGCAGTAGTTACTGAATACATTACAGAGAGGATGTCTTGAGTTAACATGTTAAGTTACATGTTACATATTTTTTATATATATATATATATAACAGTAGTTATATGTTAAGGCTTTCTAAATTGGATTTACAATAAATTAGTATTTTTCCAAGACAATAATGTGATTTGGAGGCAGCTGTGCAAGTTTGCTGCAGGAATGGTGTGTTTTCTATACTCTGTGAATCTGTGACAAGCTTTCACAACTAATTCTTGAGGCTTTGTGTACTTCATGTTATAGATTTTTGTGCCCTTTGTATGTCTCAGTTTGCAAGCTATCTATGTAACAGAGAATGTGTTGCATCAACCAACAGTTTCTGTAACTTCTGTTCTCTCAGTGCATTATTTGTAAACAGTATTTGAAGCTGCAAATTTTAACTTATCTATGAAAAGGTGTTAGTGTATGAAAGTAGTAAATATGAATACATGAGAGATGAAAGAGTTCTCTTCTCCCAAACTCTCTCTTTTCCATCCCTTTCTTTCCATACTTCCTGAGAAGTTGGTTTTGTGTTCTCAGTGGAGGGCACACCATTTCAAACCCAGGAGCAGACTGGCAGTGTGTTTCCATCAGGCAGTGGCAGCTGAGGCTGGGTAGTGGTTGCCTCCCAGATGAGCAGAAAGATTCCTCCAGTGTGTGCACCAGCCCCTATTGTCTGCAGAGCAGTGATGGGTTCAGCCCCTCTTCAGGGCAGAACAAAGCACATAATAGTACATCTGGCTCAGCTGGTGAGACAGCAGAGATGAATGAAGTCCTGCACAACCTCTCTTGATCACAGATACATCTAAAAACAGCCACTAGATGACAAGGTTTTTAATCACTTTGTTTTAACCATTTAGTATGTGCACAGAATCTGTTGCAGAATCAGCAGCTCCTCACAGGAGGCAGGTGGGGGCAGTACCAAGGTAAGGGAAATCTGACATCTGGGTAGAGTTCAGGAGTTCTCTTGCAAATCTCTTGGTTTAAGGTGGTGTGCTGAGGAAGATTTAAGACTAGAATGAACCTGGGCAGCCCTGAGGTGACATCATTAGCACTCCTCATCAATTTTATCCCTGCTTGAAAATAACCTGGCTGGTTTCTCTGACAATTTGGATCCCAGCCTGTTTTGGGAATGAACTGCCTAGTGGATATTTGTACAGAACTGCTTTGAAGAAACACCATTTCAAAACCAGACCCATCCCTTGTGGTTAGATAGTTACACTGAGAGTTCCCATTTCTTCAGTTCCCTAGAAGCTTAAACTCAATTCCAGGTTTAAGACTCTTCAAGTACAATTTTACATGATTTAAATTTGCTGCCATTGTCTTTGAGCCTGAATAGCTTTACTCACTTCTTGGTATTGAATTCAGCAGAGTTGTGAGGACACAGCTATCTTGTCAAGATCTTAATTTTGCAAGCTTTCACTTACTAAATATGTCATTTACTTCCCTGCACATACAGTGATGAATGCAATTGCTCCTTCAGTAACAGCATGAGAGATGGTTCAGAATCACTGGTCAAAGCATTGATTATAATTTAATGTTCTTATGACTGCTTGGACTAGTTCTGATCTCTCTGGACATACTGCTGCATCTTTTCCCTGCCTCACATGCTCTTACATCTCCCTATCCAGAGTGTGTTCTCATTAGGTACTTAACACTCCTGCTGTCACTTCAGTGCAGTTGGTTTTGCTGCATGACATGTAAAATAGATTTGTAGCATTAAACCTGTCCCAGTGTTTGCTGAGGCTGGGAAGTACCAGTGCTTCATAATGCCCAGTGCTAGATCATCAGGTAGCAAAGTGGTACATGAAAGAATCTACCCTTTGGTGAGTGCTTGTAGAGTTTCTGCCCTGCCAGCTGCAGTCAGATCCAGCCACTGAATTTCTGCCTGACACCCCTCCTCCCCCAAAGCCCCTCTGCTGCTTTCTCTCTTCATCTGATAGGGTGGAGTGGGGCTTGCCTCAGTGTCTTGGACAAAAGAAGCAGCTGCATTACAGTTAATTTGGAAGATGGGATTTCAAAATATGAACAAAAGAATGCCTCTTGATAGATGGCAAATAGTTCAGAATTGGCATCATCTTCTGCAGCTATGGGAATGCAAACTGGAAAGTAGTTGGGAGAGGGAAGCAGTGTGGAAAATCAATAGCAGAGTATTAGTAAATCTTACCTAAGAAAAGCTTATATTGCAAATATTGCTTATTTAATATATGGAGAGTAACAGAAGAAGGTGAAACAAGTCCTGTAGCAGGTCAGCCTAACAAAAGCTTGGTTCAGAGAAGTATGTTTTTAGAAAAAAATCCCAGTGATTTGGCTGATCAGTCAGGGAATCTTCCATAAAGTTGATGGTGATGATGATGACTGTTGTTATTTTGAAGGCTGAAAATGGTGCTAAATGCCTGAAGGTTCATTTAGTGCTACACACAATTTGTGTCCTTGCCACCTTATGAAGTGATTTCTCACATGAGGTGGAAGAGGGTGGACAAGAGAAGAAATGCTCCTCATTATTTTGATGAAATTGGTTCTAGGTGTCTATAAATATCTGTGTAGTAAATTATGTGAGGCAGTAAGTTCAGCTGTTTGTGGTTAGTGGAGAGGAATGGGTGTGTACCCTGCTTTAGGCATGAGCATCTCTGTTAGGTTACAGTGACCCATGTCCTGGTGCACTTACTTTGCTCCATCAACTGGAAGTGGAGTCAAGACAGCCTGAGATGCAAATATTTGCATTGCAGCTGTCTAAAGCTCTTCTGTCCTCAAGGACTAGGGAGTGTTTTCTCAGCAATTACTCTTCATATTGACCAAAAGGCATTTTCTCAGTAATTACTCTCAATTGCTTGTGAAACAAACAGAAGAAACCACTGTCAAACATATCCCTTTGTGGATGTCATTTAATTCCTTGTTCAAATGTTTGCAGAAGAGGGGAAAGAATTGATTTGTTCACCTTCACACATTCCCTCTGGGGATGAAGTTGGCCAGTTCAGCTGCATCATGTACTTGGGAGAGCCTGCCCAGGTTTGCCTGCCCAAGTTGCTGTTGCCCTTCCCACCCTTTTTTGCTGACTGCATTGGACTTATTCTGCTTATTTCACTTCTCCTGAGCTGAAACTCTGTCTTTTCAGTGACAGAGCTTTCCTGGTAAAGTGTGTTTTGCAGAGTTGTGTGATAATCTGTCATTTTCCATCCCTGAAAGTGCAGTGTGAGTGTGTCTGTGGACACTATTGCAGCAACAGCAGCTACAGAACAGCTCAGGGGCTTCTGGAGAACCCTGAGAGGGATCTGCTTCCACATGAGAAAGCCAGATGTGTCAAGAAAGGGAGGTATAATCTCTGCAAGTGGAGTTCATGGAAGAATTAAAAAAAAAAAAGGGAAGTTACTAATTTTTTAAAGCGTTTTAGAGGTAAAAATACACTTCAGCTTATTCAGAGTGGATGTTTGGACAGATTAAATGAAACTAGAAATATTTGAAGAGAAATCTGTTTCAGCTAAGCAGATGTTTCATTAACATGTGATAGGGCAACTTCAACTTCATTCAGAGGAATATCCATTACCCTGCTCGTATCCATAGACAGAAAGGTCTTTCTAAAAAACCCAGTTCCAAAAATTCTGTCTTTTGATCTTCAAATTGTCTCATTTTTCTAACTAAAATGTATTTCTGGGTATGATAATAAATATATATTTATATAACAGGACATGATGCTAGATCTCCATAGCAATTCACAGAGAACATTGGAAGGTGTCTTTCAGTGTGTATGTTTTATATATGGTATTTTTCCCACCCCTGCCTGCTCACCCTCCATAAATGTTTCTTGAAATATAATAGAAATGGAGAGTGGGGAATTCCTCATGCTTTTACAAACATATTAGAACACTATGGTAGGAGTAGGACAGACAGACAGAACATCTCTGTCTTCTGAAATTCAGACTGTTGGTAGCAGCAAGTTTAAGAAAGCAGGAGGAGTGGTGGCTGTAGTATTTATTAATGAAGAAGATGAAGACCCAAGTTGATTTAGTTTAATAACTGAAGAGTGCTGGATTTGGTGTAGACCATCTGTGACCTACATACAGTGAACAAGAGGATGTTCCATGTCCTAGGTGTCTAGGCAAGAAGTATAAAGCAGAATGTCAAAAGAGGATGTCAAACTGAGGATTGTTGTCAGAAAATGATCTTTTCCAGCCTTTTTTGTTTATTACAAGCATATGTCCCAGGAAGACTTTTTGCAACAGTCCTGATGTAATTTTCCTGTTGGTCAAAGTGTTCATGCAGATACTACAAAAGGCAAATATAAAGAAAACAGGTTAATTATCTGTCACCTGAAAATGAAAGGTGTTTCAGACTGGTTGCCCAAAGTTCATGGTGCATAAAACCTTAAAAAACAAACAAAGAACTGAGTAGTGTAAACAATGAGAATTTATTAGGCAATTATGTTTATCATATTTTTGATAAGCCAAGATAGTGCATGTAATTTTATGTTGGTTTTTTTTCTGTGGTAGTTTGACATGAACAGAGGAGAGATTTAAGCTTAATTCTCATTAAAAAAGCCAAAAGAAAAATAAAACCACTAAAACTTGACACATCAGTGAAAAGTCAGGATAAAGTGGTGAAAAAAAAAGTGAGCCTACATAAGTGGAAATGGACTGAAATAAAGCTGCTCAGAAAAGGGAAAATAATTGGAAAGTATAACACTTGAAAGAAGATGTAAGCATGAAGAGTGGCAAAAATTAAAGGCTAGAAGGGAATGACTTGTGAAGAAAGATTAAAGGAAATGAACACATGTAATTATTACTTATAGCTATCTGTGTGCTTGGTGATGTTCAGACAGAGAGATGATCCCCACACTAATTTGGCTAAATAGCTACCAGGGGATGATGAAAATGTCTGGAAGTATTTATGGGCTTCAAGTGCCAAGAAAGGATTCATTTAGATGAGTCCAAAGAGGTCTAAGTAGGAGTAATGAAAGAAGATGAGGGGAATCTTAGCTTGGAATATGATAAAATACCCAACTTTTTGCTGGTGTGTAACAGTCTCTCCTGAAATTTTAGTGGGATGCCCCCCTGCTTGAGCTGTTGGAAACAGTGATGGAAAAAGCATTCAGACACAGACTGGAGGGAGGAAAAGGAAGATGACTTAATATCTGTTTTCCAACTCTAATTTCTATCACCTCACGTGGTATAAATTGACAAAATAAGATCCATGGTACACTAGTGAAACATAATTTATGTAGATTTGCTTTAGAATAGGCATTAACCTTGATCCTTACTTCAGTTCTGCATTAAGCCTTGCCTTTGATACAGTAATCTTAATTAAAACTGAATATTTCATGATTTAACTCCCTCTGCCTCCTGAGCAGAACAATTCTGTTATCTGCATTACCTATACAGTGCAACCCACAGAAAATACCTGCTTCATCAGATTATGGGCTTGCTTAAGGTCATATTTATAGGAATAAAAGTACTGGAACACAGGGGTTTAATTTGTTTAAAAATCATTAACTCTTTACACCCAAATGTTAAAATCTAGTCAGCTTTTCCTGTGTGGGGAGTTAGTGTACTGATAAATACCATATTCTGCAGGGGGGGGAATTCTGCATGAATGAGGGGAAAATGTGATGTGTTAAGTGTGTCATTGTCAATCACTGTCATCTTCAGAACACTTCTGCCTGGGTTGGCTTAGGTAGAAAGAGAAAAGCTGCTCATTTTGATCTTAAATACGAATATCTTTTAAATAGAAAGAGGCAGGAATTGGAAACAAGGGGCACAGAAAGTTTGGCCAGGTATTCTTTGTCTGCTGGGGGTTTGGGGTTTCAGTGATGGTTTGTTTTGTGGCAAAGTGAGAAGAGCCAGTGCTGATGTGGAGCAGAACTGAACTGCCCAGCCCTGTGCCCAGACACAGCTCAGCCATCCTCAGGGGCCACTGGAATGTTACACTTCCCAGGTTCTGAAAACATGGGCAAGGATTTCTCTTAGTTTTTTTTGTTATTTTTTAAAAATCATATCTTTAGATTGTTTAATTTGTAGTCATAGATGAGGACTTTATATGAAATACAGGCTCTGACTTGATCAACTTCAGACCTGACTGACAGGCTGAGACACTTCCATCACTGCAGGAATCCACAGTGGATGTGATTGGGCTGGAGGGGCTGGATCCAAACTCGAGCTGGGGTGATTCAGAGCAGCCCTGAGGAAGAATTTCTTCTTCTTCCCCAGGAGGATGGGGAGAGCCTGGCCCAGGGTGCCCAGAGAGGTGGGGGCAGCTCCATCCTTGGCAGCTTCTCAGGCCAGGCTGGATGGGGCTCTGAGCAACCTGCTCTAGTGGGAGGTGTCCCTGCCCTGGCAGGGCTGGAACTGGAGCAGCTTTAAGGTCCCTTCCAACCCTGACCATTCTAGGAATCTGTATTAAGTCACAATACTTAATAAATAGATTTTAAAAAATAAACTGTAAAAGGCAAACAAACATTTTGAGCATCCACCTGGAAAGCTGTTTATTTTGTGTGGAAATAGACCATCTTTTCCTGAAATTCTTTAGCTCTGTGTTGAATTCTCAGTGATGGACAGAATGCTTTGGATAAAAAATGCAGCTGTGGTAAATCTTCATGTCCAGACTACATCTTTACTAAGTAGCTGAGTTTAGTGATCATTTCACTGGTGGCTCTGAAATCTTAGGTGATGTCAGGTATTTGGATGACCCACTAGTGTTTTCCATCCAAATCCAAGCCTAACCTCTTGGGTCAATAAGATTTTCCAGTCACTTTTAGCAGTACTCAAGATGCTTTTTTCTTTTGTTGTTTCATTACCTCAGCTTTTTCTTTGTCAGATCTAAATACTGAGGCACAGCAGTGGTGAGCCAGCCATCCACAAACATAACCTGTATCCTGCCATCTTCCCTCCCCTTTGTGAGCACAGGGAGCAGTGGATATTTGCAGCGTCCTATCATGGAAATGGTAAAAAGTGTATTTTTGGGTGGGGATTCCCAGTGCTCTGCATCCCTAGCACCACAGGCCCTTGGGTGGCTGCTGCAGGGAGCCCAAAGGGTTAAAGCAGTGCAGCCTTTCCCAGCTCTCTGGGAACCTGGCAGTGATTTTCTTTCAGTGCTTTATAATGGGAGGAACAATACCTGAATTCAGCCTTGGCTTGTGCTGCAGAGGGGGAAGGATTCAGGTTAGAGTGTCACTGGGGCAGGACCAGCAAGTGCTTCACCCTGTGGCTGACAAAAGTGGAATGTTAACAAGGCAAGTCTCAGATAAGACCATATGCATGTAGGGTTTTGTTGGTTTTTAATCCACTTCTCTCTGCTTGTGGTTTTCTTTTTAGTTCAATGAATCCTGCTGTTTTGAATAGGCTGCATTCTGCCCCTGGGAGCTGTGGCTGGGGCTCTGGCTGGTGCTGAGCCAGCCTAAAAGCAGGGACACCCATTCTTATGTGGTTTCTGCTCAGGCAGAGTGTGAAGAAAAGAAGCATTTAGAGACTAAAAGCTAGGCCTGCAACCTTGGTAATGATGATAACTACCCTGAAAAAAATCTTACAGGGAGGTATCATTAGTCAGCTGAATGGAAATTCCATTTCTGAAGGAATGACTAACAGTTTGTGATGCAGACAGTCCTGCATACTCTCACAGCTACTGACTGTGTTTCACCCTTGCTATCTTCAAGAAGCTCTATTAAAGACCACCAGGAAGGTTTGGTCACAGGAGGCTGAGTAGGAATGGGAATCTCATCTTTGTTTCAGTTGTTTAGATTTTTCTCCTCCCTTTTAAAGAAGGATTTGATTTTTATCATATATATATATATATAAAATATAAATATATTTTATATAAATATATATAATATAAAAATATATAATTTTTTCTTTAAAAATCCAAATAAAACAATAACAAAACAACAACAAGTTTCCCAACTCAACAACCCCAAAACCATGTCTGTGTTTAATTACTCTCCATCCCAAGAGTGTCCTGTCTGGAGCAGTACTGCCTGAGTTGCTGAGGAGCACTCACTCTGAGGCTGTCCAGCCCAAGTACCTGCTGTGGCTGAACATGGAGATCTAAAGCATTCAGGAAACCTTCCTGTGGGCAGAGAGCCCAGGAAGAAGAAACTGCAGCTGCATGGCTTTTGGTTGGTGAGCTTCTCCTTGTTTAGTTGCTTGTTAAATACTTCATATATCCAGCTAATTCCTAACTGGTCACTTACTTTCTCTGCTTAAAAAACAAAGTCTGCACTGCTTCTGTGTGAATTATGCTTCTACTGGGGAAAAAAAAAAAAAAGAGAAAGTGTCCATAAAAAGTTGTGTGAAGTGCAAAACCTAAATTACTGTACAAGGAGACATCATTCATCTTTGCTCTAGAGTTACAACACTCTTGGGACTCAGCTGTTCAACTGCTCTATGGGAAACCTACATCTCCAGTGGCTTTGGTTTTCTGTCTTAAGAGGGAAAGCAGCTACTTGATATTGATGAAGTGAATTGTGTTGGGTGTTGAGGGCTTTGGGGGAGAGAGAAGGCAGCTAAGAGTAGCCTACTTTTATATGGAATTCTACAGTTTCACCAGTTGAACTACTGGAATGATATTTTAATTTTTTATTTTTAATTAATAATAAATTTTAATAATCAAATTATATTTTAATTAAATAATTTTCTGTAAGAGGAGGTATTAAATATACTATTAAATAATAGGGAGTTATTAAATATATTGAGTAATCTACACTTGTGTGTGTAGACAAAGGAAATACCATTACAGTCTATATTTCAGAAATAATTCTGTATCACATGGAGTGGTATTTGGATGGGTTGAAGAGTTCCAGCTCCATGAAGACAGCTTGCTGAATTAAGATTTTTTTGTACACATGAATGTGTACACACATAAATTGTTCCTATTAGCTGAAGAAATCTACCAGAAAGTAGTCAAAATTAGCTGCATTCTTTGTTATTGAAGTTGAATGGGAGTGGTTTTGTTTCTACTTTATTTAGGTTCATAACTTTAAAAATAATGAGGAAGGTCTGTGGCAAATCAGATTATGTTTTTCAAGCAGCACTTCCAAGTTGCTTCTTTAAAGTGACCTTTTAAACCCATGGATTTTCTGTATCCTAAACACATTGTTTTGGCTATTTTCTGTGAACACGAGATTAAATTCATTCTTTAAGATTTTATAGCAGGCAGATCCACTGCAAATGAAGTAAAAAAGATCAACACTGGAGATAAAATAAGAATAATTTATCCAACTAAAATGTAGATGTGATTAGTTTTATCTCCTAGACTGCAGGATGATACTGTTTGGTGTTTCTAAAAGAGTTTTGTGGAAATTCTTGTCTGCTTTGCTGGGATTGTGACAAGAACACAGTCCCATAAAGATGTTTGTTGCTGTCTGTATCTGTGTGCTCTTTGATTTCTCTGAGAAAAATGAGGTTTGGATAATATATATTCCCTGCTTGAAAAACCTCTCCCACTGCTTTCCAAATGTCAAAGCTGAGCACGGGGATTTAGCCCTACAACTTCTATTCAGATTAATTGGATTTGTATGGCTAAATCCATGCAGCAATTCTGAAAATACCATGGTCCCTTGTCTATAAAATCAAACAACATCTTCACCAACAGAACATCCCAACCAATATTTGGACAGAGCAGTCGATTCAGGTTTCATTTCTGTTTGGAGATGAGTAACTTTTGGTTTACTATGAACATCAGGGTTCTGCTCAGTATCCTGAGTGAATACTAACCATGGGCTGTGCTTGCCTTGGGGCTGCATTTGTTCTGAATGCATGCAGCATTTCCATAGGAGGCTTCTGTACTTAACTCAGGAGGGGGAAGAGCATTTCTGATTCATTAATCCCTTTCTTTTTTTTTCTAAGTAACTGGGTCCTTCTCATCGGGCACTCAAGAGGTGTAAAACATACAAAGGAGTGGGAGGGACAAGCAAAATGATGCCTGGCTTGCTAGAAGGTATAAATTCAACATCTATTTCTCTTTGCAAGAAGAAAAATAGCAAGGGGAGAAAGGGCAGCACTAAATTTACTGCATGTGCTTGCATGTTCTGCAGGTTTGGGGTAATTATTTTCCTCTCTTGTTCAAGAAAGTGAGTTGTTACCATGGTAGCATTCATATTGCTCAATTTCTCTCAATTTCTCTTATAAAATAAATTGAGAACAGTTTTAGAGGCAGAATAGTCTTTGTAGGAACATTTGTTCTTTTTGGTGGGGGGGTGTGTTAGGGAAAAACTGTGTCTTACAGAGTTCCTGAGGTTAGGGGCTGAAAATGATTGTGCAGCTGGTGAAGTCTCAGTGCAGTTGGGAGATAAATTCAGTCAAGTTGTAATGAGACATGGTGCTTCTGCAGGACAGGATGGGAAAAGACACAGAGAGCTTTGGGAGTTTAGTTCTGAATACTCATGAAGCTGTTGGGGATGACACTGCTATGTTCAGAAAGTTACTTCTGGTAGTGGAGTGGAATAGAACCTTTGGGAGGGTGCAGGCACCTGAGAGGAAGAGTCTGGATAGAAGCAGAGAATCATTCGGGTTGGAAAAGCCCCTTGGGATCATCCAGTGCAACCATCAGCCCTGCTCTACACAGTTCACCCCTAAACCATGGCCCTCAAACCCACAGCCAACCCACCCTGAAACACCCCCAGGGCTGGGGACTCACCCCCCTCCCTGGGCAGCCTGGGCCAGCCTCTGGCTGCTCCTGCAGTGCCAATTGTTCCCTCCTGCCCAGGCTGCCCCTGCCCTGGAGCAGCTGAATCCAGCCCCTCTGGCTCTGGCACTAATGCCCTGTGAGCAGAGCCCAGCACCAGCCTCTCTGCACTGGCCTGGCAGGGGCTGCAGAGAGTGAGGAGGGCTCCCCTCAGCCTCCTCTTCCTCACACTGACCAGCCCCAGCTCCTCCACTGGCTCCTCAGCAGATTAATTCCCCAGCCCCTTCCCCAGCTCTGTGGCCTCCTCTGCACTGGCTCCAGCCCCTGCAGATCTCTGTGGATGGAGGTGCCGAAACTGGACACAACTCTCCAGCTGTGGCCTGCCCAGTGCCACACGTGTCCTGCCCCAGTAGCTGACTCTGGGCAGCAATCCCCCTCCCTCTGTTCTGGTTTTCATCTGTCATCTTTGACAAGATCTGGTGAGAATTTGAGAAGCAGAGCTGAACCTTCAGTGGCAGAGGGGGGACAGGGCCCCAGAAGTGTTTCCAGGCAGAGCATCCCCTGGGCACCAGGTTGGTCAGTGCTGCTGGAGCCCCCCTTGCTGAGGAACAGACTCTTAACAACACTTCCTGAACACTTGGTCTTTGGTTCCATTTTCTTAGCATTCACTGCCTGAAATGCAGAGCCTGTTCTGGACATGAAAAAATACATTTGAGGAATGTTTCTGCTTCCTGAAGAGATTCCAGAAGATAGCCACAGGAGCTACTCAGCCATTATGTAAAGGTTGTGTAAAAGGCCTCCAAGGAGGTGGAAAAGTGTTCAGGATAGAGCACAGTTGATTGGAATGCCAATCAGAGCCTGGGAGTATCTTTGCCAAGTCATAACTCTTCCCCTCTGCTGCTTTGGGTTGGTTTTTCTCCTCTGTTTTCTCCCTGCAGTGGGCAATAGCTCTATTAGTAGGAGGCTGTCTGTCTTTCATCTGTGACATCAAAAGACTTTGTGATTGCTTGAGCTTGATTTTTTTTCCTGATTTTTTGTACTATTCCATTGATCTCTCAGGATTTTTCTTTTTGGAGTTTGGTGATGAATATATTGCTTTTTTTTTTTTTTTTNTTTTTTTTTTTTTTTTTTTTTTTTTTTTCCCGATTGAGCCTTTATATGGTGATTTAATTTTAACATTCAAAAAAAAATCAGATTTCTAATTACTGAAAAACTCCAAGCCTGGGAGTGTCAGAAAGTCTGTTTTTTTCCAGGTTAGAAAAGCTTAAGTACTACATGGTATAACCAGCAGAATTTCACAGTTGCATTAAAGAGTGGTGGAAACTGCATTTAAAGTGTTGTGTTTAAAAAGAGGTTTTTTTCCTTTCTAATTAATTGCTCACAGATGATGTGTCCTGCTGACAGATGATATTTCATGCTCTTTATCTGATAAAGCCAAATATAAGTGAATAAAAGATGGAGAACTGCTAGTTAGAGCCTCTTTGCAGGATCATCAGTGCAAGAGGTATAAAGATATTTATGGAGATCTTCTGCAGTTGCATCCAGTGCATTTCACGGGTCGTTGAACTGAAATTTTTAATATTTCATGACTTATCAATTCATGGATGACTGAAAGCTTTACTTTTGGAGAAAGACTAACAAAAATGGATGTTATAAATTCATAGTGTCTATGGTAGTGCACCTGAGCTTAAATTATAGTTACAGATGTCTTTTTTTTTTTTTAAATAAACCCTCATAAGAAATCTCTCCTCCAATGTGTTGATTAATATCACAATTCAACAATCATTTTAGCAGCAGTGTGACTGTATGAGAACAGCACAGTGTTGTATTTTAACAGGTCAGATCCATGTGTGTCAAAACAGTTTGATGCCTAATTACTGAAGTCCCAGAAATGAAAATTGCCAGGAGCCACTTGTGTATGTTGGGAAAATTCTCTGGCTTACAAATTAATTTTGCTTTTTTTTCCTAAGCATCCTTTTCCAGTCCTTTCAAGAGAGGAAGCATATTGGGCCAGGGTGGGTCTTTGTTTTGTACCTCTGTGATGTAGGGACTTCAGTGATTGAGAAATGTTTGGTTTATTGTCATGTTTGTTGCTGTTTATTCCCAACACTATATTCTGAAACCACTAAGGTGTAGAGTTTTATGGAGTCCCAGTGATTATGGTGTTGATTGCAGTCTTGTTGGGATGCACTGTGGTATCATGGAGAGTGTAAAAATTTGGTTTAATAATCTCAAGATACAAAATAAATGTGTCTTTAAAATGCAATTTTTCAGAGCAGACTCCTCCTTCAGACTACCATGTGTTTTACCATTTGTCAGCTTTGTGATGATAATGCCTGATCTGTTAATTTCAAAAGTATTTGGGTCAAACCTTCCTGGAGTGGTTGTTTTAATTAAAAAAAATCTTAATATCCCATTTCTTTCTTCTTGGATCAATATTAAAACAATTATCATAATAATCTAAAAATAGACTGCAGTTATGACACATTAAAAATGTTTTTCTTTCTTTGAGAAAGGAATGTAGTTTAGTCTTAAGTATATTCCCAAGCTTATGATCATAAGAAAT